>CM051033.1:20516218-20593718 GCA_027627225.1 Congeria kusceri | reverse complement strand
TAGGTTATGAAGCTTGAAATCTGCTTTTTAAGCACCATATTGTTTACTATGTTCTGGTCTAATTAGCAGAATGGCACGTTTGTCTTCATCAAAAGGTTACACTGTGTAAGTGTGTTTGCTGTAAACGTGTTAAAGGCACAAAAACGAAATTGTGTACGCATGTTTACAGATCAACAACGTCTTCATGATTTCATTCAAGAAAATGCTGTATGTATGCAACCTCAAGTAGCTACTAATGAACCTGTTGTGAGTATTCGAGATCACGATCGTGAACGGGGTAAGTGTTTTATTTTGTTTGTTTCCAAAAATAACCAGAACATTGTACAGAAAGCGCATAGGTACATACCAGAATAATAAGCTGCTACTAGGTAAGACCGATAGACACACTAGTTCATTGGACTGTGTTGGTATAAGCAATCACCTATCTTATCTTACAAGACAGTCTCAATATTTAACAAATTGAAATCACTTTATATCAACGAAGAACAACTATATTGTCTGAATTGAATTTAAAAACATTGATCGTAAGTATTACGTGCACTGAATTCAAAACTCGTTATGTACTTATGCACGATTAATGAAGCTTGAACATGTCTGTGTTCAATAAATATCCCTTTTAATCTGTATTGTTACCAATGTTCATATGAGCACAAAATAATGTTTATTTATTACATCCCTTACAACATATAGTAACAAATTTACGTTGATTTGTACCGGATACGGTATTCAAAGCGCCAGGCATACACATTTGGTGTGCCAAATACGGGTTTTTCTACTTCCGGTGTGCCGAAATACGGGTATTTTGGCATACGATCGATTTCTCGTGCTGTCGTTAACGGCGATTGCAGTTAGCAACGTAAAATGACAGCTGCAGAGCTCTTGTTAAAAAGTATCTGGATGTAACATATTAATAAAGAAAAAAAGAATAAACTCCAAATCACAAAGCGTTTCGACTTCAATAGTTTTCATCAGGTATTGTGGTGTAGCGTGCACTGGCGACGCCCACAGGCATGACACGCCCATTGCTTGAATGCCTCTGCGATAAGCAAATTACGAGATAGCGTGACGTATGGGACATGGGAGAAAATGAGCAAAACCAGTTCATACATATCAAGGATGAACTGTGTGTAATTGGTTACTTAGAATTGAGGGTTACGCGAATCGTTGTCCCGCGAGAATTACGCAAGCGCGTGTTAGACTTAGGTCACATAGATCATCCAGGAATCGTGTCTATGAAAAGCAATTTGAGGACAAGAGTATGGTGGCCAGGTATTGATAAAGAAATCGAAAATTATTGTAAGACGTGTTATGGTTGTCAGTTGGTAAGCCAGCCATCGTCTCCCGAACCAATGACAAGAACAGAACTCCCAAATGCCCCGTGGCAAGACTTAGCGGCGGATGTGTTAGGGCCGTTACCATCGGGTGATTACATATTTATATGTGTTGACTATTACAGTCGATATGTTGAGCTTGAGGTGACCAAAACTATTACGAGCGAGAAATTGGAGAAATGTTGAGCAAATGGTTTTTGACTCATGGCGAACAGACAATGCAAGTAGTTTTGTATGCGAGTATTTCGAAAATTTCTTGAAATCACAAGGCATTGAACATCGGCGAAGTACCCCTTTGTGGCCTCAAGCAAACGGGGAGGTTGAACGTCAAAACCGGTCAATTCTCAAGCGTCTACGCATCTCTCAAAGTCAGAATCGTAATTGGAAATTAGATCTCAATGATTACCTGATAATGTATCGAAGCACACCCCACGCAGTGACTGGCATGTCGCCTGCTGAGATGCTGTTCGGTCGTAAAATCAGAACGCGTGTTCCTGAAATTAATACATTTAGGCGAGAAGATAGTGAAATCCGTGACCGTGATTCCGAACAAAAGGGAAAAGGGAAAGTATATTCCGATGCGCACCGAAATGCGAAAAACAGTGAATTTGTGTCATGAGACAGAGTGCTTTTAAAGCAAAATCGAAACAATAAACTTGATACGCCGTTCAGTTCTGATAAATATACGGTAGTTAGTAAGAGCGGAAATAGTGTTGTTGTTCGAGCCGACGCCGACGGTACCGAATACTGGCGGAATGTGACTCACATGAGAAAACTGAATGAACGAAACGCGCCTCAGACAGACTCAGAATCAAATGTTTCAATTAATGAAAATGATCAAAATAGCGAGCATTCAGTAATAAATTATGGAAAAGATAGGCCGAATAGGGTTCGAAAAAATGCCTGAGAACGACTATGCCATGACTTAAACGTTCTGGTTAATTAGCGTGATAATTTAATGTTGTAAATCAGAGACTGCGCTGTGCTTGTAAACACATTGGAGCTGGTGCCAGTAAATTTCATTTAGACTGACATTTGCATCAGCGTTAGGGTATTAAATGTGCTATAAAATGAAATTGATAAACGGTCAGATGGTTTGCACGTTAATGTCAGACGAGGTTTAATGCGAAATGTATTAGAACATTAGACTTGCTAGCAGCATTGTTTTATCTTGTTTTATCAAATGTGAATGCATTGTATATATTTGTTTAATCATGTGTTTGTATTATTAATGGCTTAAAAAAAAAGAGGGATTGTGGTGTAGCGTGCACTGGCCACGCCCACAGGCATGACATGCCCATTGCTTGAATGCCTCTGCGATATCAGAGAGTTAGAATTGTATGCTCGTGGAGTACGGATGTGAATAAAAAGAGATTTACCTTCAATGGTGTTCAGCCTTTCACTAGTACCTTAAAATGGTGTTCCTTAAATGGTGTTATTAACATTGTGTTCTTACAATAGAAACACTACAGGTATGAATGTAAATAAAACACATTTATAACGTCATCATGACGTCACATTAAGTAACGTCATTTTTGGCGCACTTTTCACGTAGAAATAACTTATAAAACATTCATTGAATAGAAGTTGATACGTTGCATGAACTTATGCAGTGGGTATATTCCTTGTTTATTGAAAATAAATCTTTGCGTGAAAGGAATGTAATAAAAAGGTTACAACACGTCTATGGTGTGCCAATACGGGCCCATGGCACACCATAGCCGAGTTGTAACTTATAAGTACAACATCTATATCCGAACAGTTTCGTGAATTTTTACAATAAAAATATTAATATAGCATTTACAACTTGTTTAAATGATACAAACTCATTACATTCGAACTTATGAATACATCCTGAAAATCAGCTAATCTCGAGGGAGTATTTAAGGATTGAATTTAATTTTGGTTGCGTTCATGCGATTATGAACGCAATGGTCAAACTGGCAAATCCATGATGCGCGCTAGCATGCTTTTAAATGCTTTAAATCCACACTATAGTATCAAAATCTTTACTCGGCGAGAAACAATCCACAAATGACATCACAAAACAAGTGATGACGTGTAAGCTAGGTCATCGATCAATAGCATCCACACGGGCGTATCTAAGCTCTTTGCTTTGCCTGGATAACATTTTAATTTAAATCTCAAAATGCATTTTTTTTAAAAACAATTCATCATTATTAACTGTGATATAAATGCACAGTAAATTAGTCGATCTACATGCATCTAGCAAATAGACACATCAATGTGAAATCAATTCCATTTCAAAGCTACGTTCGTGAACCGATGTTACGTCATAAAGATTTTCTGTGGTTGCTTCTAAGAAAAGTAATGTTAACCTAAAATACCATAACATGTACACATCATATGCTAGCAAACTGGCTTTGTTTAATAATAACACTTGTATACCTTGCATGATTGAATCCTATCCAGCAAAAGTGAAAAAAAATGTCAAATTGATTCTTGTAGAATTAGAACTGGAAAGAAATGTTCATGTACACGTATTAATTATTAAAAAAAATGTAATTAAACGTTAACAATAAATGCAAAAAAGAGTAAAATTTAACAGTATAATACATCTTAGCTCATGTAAATATTCTTGTCAAAATATAATTTGCTTAAAAATAGGACACGCTGATATTACTACGCCGGTGATTAGGCATTGCGTTCATACGATTATGAATGCATACCCCTTCTCTATTAAAATGCTTATGCTATGTATATATTCAAAATTTAACACGGCTATAGTACCTTTTAGGGATGCTTATTAACATCATCATGTATTTTTATTGCCTTAAGCTGAACGTTCGGGTCATGATCTCAGTGAATCTGATCTGCCACCTCTACCACAAACCAAATACCCAGTCACGTTACCCGGTGAGATTGAATTTTATATTATTAAGTCATATTTTGTGTGTTGAAATAATTAGTGGATGTGTATGCGTTTCGTCTTTCCCAGCAAACGGGTCTCATGGGCGTTACGTGTATTTAATCCTCAGTACGTTACCGTTAAGGTTTTGACAAGACGGAAAACAACAGCGAAACAAAAGTTTTGTCATGAAAATCATAATTTGAATTATGCTAATTACATTATTTTAGTTTGTTACAGGTTAATATATAAACTGGAACTGTGTATTGTAACAATATATTTTACAGCGATCCCAATAGAGATACTTATGAAAGGATGTAGCGGTCCTCAAAACCAACGGATTTCAGAACTTATTGTAAACACCGTCAACAACATTGATGTGCCTGATATTACTAAAAATAATAGAGATGTCATTCAACACGCATTTACTGATGCAATCACTGCTTTCGGAGGTATGTGGGTTATTTGGTTGTCAGTTCGCTACTGAAATAAGGTATAATTAGACCAATGGTAAACTCTAATGCAAATGGCAGACAATTCAATAATATGTAGGGATGGCAACGAATACCAACATTGATATTCTAATAAACGATTGATAAAGTATTCGAATATTTGAATATTCGATCGTCGGATCAAGTAATTATTATTATGGTAATGTTAAACAGATTTAAGTCTGCGATATTTAGTTACTACAAACGTACGGCTAGAAAACCGCGGTCAATACACGGACAAAGCGCTACGTATTAGAACTATGTTTTGTATTACATTTGAGAAAGACTTAGCCTTCGATTAATGACATGCTTTGTTGACACTATGCTGCCTGTTCCCACAACTTTCAAGCATGCGTTCAGAGTACCACAAACCATTGGATATACCTAGGGACGCGATGCGTAATTTAAGAGCACATGTACGCAGTAACACCAATTGGCATCCACAAGACGCGTTAATCTCCTACTAATGACAAAGAGACATAATGGGATTAAAATACAGTGACAACATATTGTCATCTACTTAACTATAGGGTACTAGGTTTACTTTGACATCTAACCTGCGTACTAGAGAAGCCAAGGTGACATGAATTCTTGAATTCTTGACATATACTGTATTTTGTATGCTAATTAAAATTTAACTAATCGGACAGGAATGTATTCGAATACCTTAAACATATTCAGATATTTTTTATTATTAGAATATTCGAATATTCGTTGCCATCTCTAATAATAGGACAAGGGCACATTTTAATTGGCCATAGTGGATGGTGTTTTATGCATATTCACGTGTTGTTTGTCTGTAGAGTTAATGACGTTATTTAAAAAAAACGTTTACATTTTTTAGTATTTAACGCAAGACAAAGGTGCATTCAACTTCTAGTACAACCAACCACCATCCACGACGTGTTTAAATTCTTTAACGACTGTATCAACGGGGTCCTTACTAAGAAGTTGAAGCCCGTTCAAGATTTGATACGCACCTTTCCTGGTTGCGAAACATACGAGCAGGAGGCTGTGCTGTACAAAGATAATTACGATTGTGTGATGGACAACCTAGGTAAAACAGTCACCGCTACTTTAGTGCGAAATTATTAACCTGACACTCATTAATCTTCGTGACAAAGCGTAATTGTGTTCGGTTGTTTGCATTGTTTTGGACGAGTATCTGCTATCGGAATTTATCTTGGTTTAAATATGGGGTAGCGAGAGTGATATTTAATAGTTGTGTGGTATAAGTGCTAGCGCCGCACGCCATCGAACTGAGTTCAAATCTGTCCGACTGTGACCTTTTTTTTTATAGATGTTATTAGTTATTCTTACAATATGCAGATCATGAGATATTAAAATTAAAAAAAGTAGAATAATTTATCGTGTTACTATTATTTTTGAATCATTATATCATACTTTGTTATTTACCAAAGTTTCAATTACAGTTACACACTCAATGGATCAATTGTCAAAACGTGAGTACCAACCCGCAACAAAATACGCAAAATAATATGATTATGTCGATGCCGAGAATAGAACTCAAAATTTCGCAACGCAAGCGTGGCATCTGTTCCACTACACCAGTTGCACTTGACGATATCTATACCAATACGATATAAAATTACATTGTAGTATTGCCTATGCTATGCTCGAACCATGTCGTGGTATATATAAATGAATACCGATTGCATACTTAACACTCAAGAGTGTCAGGTTAATAATTTCGCACTATATAAAGTTGTTACAATAGCAACAACATTTCGCAAAAAAAGTTGTTTAAAATCATAACAAAAAGTGTTGATGTCCCCAATTTATGTTATGTTGCATTTCTGTTCGCCATTTGTAACATCCCACCAACACATGCTTTGTTCGGGGCTACACGGAACCTGTTGACCGCACTGACGGTTGCAATGGTGTAATGGATATTGTGTCCTCTTTTCAATCGTGATGTCGTGAGTTCGATCCCTACTTGGAGAGCCTTTGAATGAACTTTCACAAAATACACCAAGTACTGGTTCTACCCCAGGAATCGGACACGAAAATGTCTCAATAAGCCTCTGGCGTTCGATAAAATCGAGCTTAAATAAATAGGATTAAACTAACCTTTGACCCAATATCAAATTTCAATTGACAAACGAAATTTATTTGTTCGAAATGCTGATTTTGTTTTGTATGTTTTAAATACATATATTGTGTAGAACATTTATTAGTACTTAAATAAATACACGATTAATTATCGTACTTTTCCATGCAGCTAGGCAATTAATGAAGGAACTCGAAGTTAAAGGCTACAACTCCGCGCCAAAGCGAAGAGTTACTGTCGAGGAGTCCGACCACAGCACTATCCTACTGAATGTAGCATGCCATTCACCTGTTGATCGTGAATACTTCAAGATCGCCATCATGACTGGACAACTGAAGCCGACATTTGATGTTCTTCGACAGCAGCTCCAACTGGTTTATCCCGACGTTTCGTTAAGTACAAGACTGCTTGATACAGGTAGATACATGGGGAGTTAATTTTAAAACGGGGTCACGTCGTTAATGCAGATTCATGCAAGCACTTCAATCGGCATACATAGAGAATATCAGGTGAGTGTTTAAAAAGATGAAGCTTATCATACGAGGCTGAGAAACAGATGATTTCGAGGCTTGCCGAGCACACAAATGTTTCGTGCCGAGCATAATAAACTTCATTTTTATACAACGCTCACGTAATATTCTATTTATCCTATTATGCTATGATCATAAATCATTCAAATGGCGTGAAAAATGTCCGAATTAAAAAAAAAAGTTGGTTCCCCAATTTAAACACTGTTTTTTTTTTTGTTTACTACAAACGTCATCAAGTGAAATGACGTCACATTAAAAATACTTAGCGTTCCAAAAATAACGATCGAATAAACGTCCGTTAAAATAGCGATAGGATAAAGCTAAAGTCTATACAATGGGTTGTTATTTGATCGATTGGGCTGTAGTTATACGGTAAATGGATGCATTCTTTGTTTTGCAGAAGTTTTAAAAAGCAGCAATGAACATCCCAAGAAAATAACTGTTCGGTAAGGAACTTAATAAATACCTCTATTGTGTTAGTAAAACGCAAAGTAAACTTATCATAGGCAACAAAATAGTGACCTCTATCTTTCAAAATATTATTCACCAATTTAACGTTTACATACATTACAACTTTGCTTTTTACTTATTAAGTTAATGACATGAAATATTTAACTAAGAGAACGAGTATTTCCATGTAAATTAATATGAGTCAAGTCATATTGTTATTTTACTAATCCTCACATATGCACTAGTAGTTAGTCACTCAAAGGATCATTAACTCACAGGATCAACCCGAATGTGACATCGAGCAAGACAAAGATTACATTCTTGAGGGACATTGATCTTACTCTCCCATCAGATAATACAACGCCTTCTGTGACAGGAATTTCTCTTAAAGATGATGGACGACTGGTCGCTGCCGATTTACGCAATAAATGTATAAAATTGGTTGACACAAAATCCGGTAAATGTATCGGTGGATCTATTCCAACTTGCTGTACGCCGCCCTGTGACAAAGACTGTAAAAGAAATTATCATCCATGGAATGTAACCGTCATCGACAACAATATCACAGTTGTCTCTGTTCCAGCCGCATGTAAACTCATCTTCGTAGACATCAAAAATGATCAGTTATCAATAGTCAGAGAGTTGAATAATCATAAGCAATGTCGAGGTCTGGCATATTGCTGTGGTAGTTTGTATGTTACATATGGGTCACCGGAAAGCAAAGTACGGATAATGAACACCGACGGTACAATTTTGAAAACACTCGCGAACAAGCACTTTTCTGAACCATGGTATATAACAGTAAATGCAGATGATAAATCCATCTTTGTATCAGAATCATTGAAAAAGTGCGTCATCCATCTAGATAACAATGGTATTCCCGTTCAAATTATGGACTTAAAACAAGTTTTAGATGAGTCTCGAGGACTTGTGTTTGCAGGAACGTCGAGATTATGGTTATGCGCCTATAGATTTAATGGAAAGGATGCAATTGTCGAAGTCAATTTAGACAACGCTTACTGCAATGATGTTGTTGATGAATGCGTAGAATGCCCAATTGGTATTCAGATAGATAGAAACTCGGACCTTGTTTTCATCAGCATGTGCAAAAACCGCCATCTCCGGGTGTTGACCTTACAAACATAAATTAAAAACTGCAATGTGAACGAACAAACAAGCAGGCCAACCTCATTTAACATCGGTATCCAGATAAATAGAGAAATGGGCCTTGTTTTCATCAACATGTGCAAACAACCCAATTTCCGCGTTTTTATGTTAAAAAAATGAATGAAACATTGGAATGTGAACAATCACGGAGGCCAATCTCATTGAACATCGGTATCCAGATAAATAGAGAATTGGGCCTTGTTTTCATCAGCATGTGCAAACAACCCTATTTTATCTCGTTTAAATTTCAACAAAGTGAAACGCCAGCTGCAGCAGCAAGAGAGAACTCGTATTAAGTTACAAAATTAAATTTAATTTAGAAATTGTAATGTGTACAAACAAGGGACCACTCTAATGTAAATCATCTCAAGCCTTCTTTGTCCGCTGAATAGTTAAAACGTTTGGAGCAAACCTTATAAATAGATATAAATGTGATCGTCTTCAAGGCGTTCTACTACACATAAAATAACATAAAATGATTTGAATTTTTATCTCAATTCATAAGACGTTATCTTCACATTGTAGATTTTTTATTTTTAATCAGTATGCGTTGATATCATTTATTATCACTCGTTATTTAAACAACGAAGATTTTACCATTTATATTTTCACTTAAAGTTTTATATAAATAAATACATGTAAGTGCATGATTTACTAATTGAATTGTATATAAGTGTAATAGTATCCCACGAATTACTTACTCATAGTTTCATTAAAGGAGGAACTTATAGTAGTCCTGTTATTTCAGCAAATAATCAAACACATAAAGAACTATTGAGCTTCTGAATAAATAACAACAACATAGACATTTTAAAAAATTGGCCTTCATATTTATAAAGTTGTACATGTAATCTATAACAATAATACATGCCGGCCACCAAATCTGAATCGCTGCAAACAAAATGTAAATTGTACTCAGGAGCACCAAAGAAACTAAATGCAATTATACTAAATGCCCTTTTTGCAACTATTTATTGAATAAAAAGTAAACCTCGTATGCATGTACTATTAAAATTGTTGTTTATGCATTATATATATTCGTCAGGCCGGCGATTATCGTAGACCCAGGGAGTCTGGCATGAAGAACAATTGCGAGACCTCTCATCACGACAACAAATTTGAATAAACACCTTACAGTTTGTTTTCAAAAAGATACAAATTACTTTTCATAAACTATTTTTGGACAGTTGTTAGCTAGGTTAGTAAAGAACAATATTGTAATGATAACATTTAAACGTAGTTTCCCTTTATAACTCGTTTTGTTTGACGTTTAACGTCATAAATGAAATGGCATACTGTCTCTATGATACTATATTTTCATATATGATTCATATTACTGTTTTAATATTTTAATAATCTGCATTCATATTTATTCTATTTTTTGAGTTGTTAATATTACATTTTATTGAACTAATTTGTAATGTGAACTTTTTATTTGCTACATATAATCACGTGCGCGACTAGTCTAGACTTTACAGCATGCAATTAAACGTCCATTCTCTCGAATTACCATAATAATCGTCATTACAATTCCTAATCGTCAAAACAGAAACAGAACGTCGAAATAAATGTACAATGTGCATTCATGAAATATTCCCCGTTCCAAGGCGGCGCCCCCAGTTTTATCATTTTTAAGTTTTGTTTTGTTTTGTGTTGTACTTATTGTCCTGAATTGTATAGGTAATTGGTCACGTGTCTAAAATAAATGGCCAGCAGATGTTAAACGGAGTTTCTCTCCTGGTGATGTCACTGGAGTTTCACTATTCTTATACACAATAATAAAATCTTTATTTTCCATTTTTTTGTTTTCAAACTCTTCCATTTATATAACGAAACAACATCCTTTAAGTACTAAATCTAACATCCACTTGATTTCAGTGGTTGTGTGCAATACATTATATTTTTCTATTCGTTGCTTTGGAGTGATTTTTTTCTTCTGTGTAGTATTTAGTTGTGAAGCCAAAATGCTTTCCCATATTTACTGTTAGTAAATAAATGAAGAATAAATTTCTACAACAAGCATTACCACGTCTTATAACCCATAAGTAAATATGGAAGTTAATAATGGTAATGCATATCCATGTAAACGGATAAGTTAACTAACTCTGTTAATTTGAATATGAATGAATTTGTAAAAACGTCTATTGTTTAAAATAATAAAATGACTGTGATTATGACATAGAAGATATTCGTTGATCACGGAGTCGGATGGTGTTTTATTTTATGAGTGGCCATAGAAAACAAATTGTGGTAAAATTAGAAATTAAGTCGCTATGTTTACATAATGGTTTGCATAGTTATGTGTCATTATACATGTATAATACTTTATCATACCATTCATTTATGGTATATTGCACAGCATCCTTTATTTCATGAAAATCACATAACTTGTTTCATAATTAGTAAGGATACTTTTTGAAATCCTAAATCAATCAATGTTATTATCATATTACTAGTTTTGCTAAGTGCTGATTTCATTGTTTAATATCATAAGTAAAATTTTTCTAATTATCATTTATTAATTCACTTTAGGGACCTTTGTGTGTAAAGTTATGTCTTTTGTGTTTAATCTTTAGATTACTATGCTCATTTTCTTTTCAATGATTTGTAAATATTTGTGTCTATTTTCCTGTATTTGCATAAACTCTGCATTAAGACTGCTTATCAGCTATGTTAAAGGCTTAGTCTGCATGATTCGATCTTCAGATAAGCATCATTATAGTTGCTTCCCTCTGATAATGCCTGATTCAATACCGACTTATCGTCAGGCTGTTTTTAAATTTTCTCATGATATGGCATTGTTAAATGCATCATATTTTCATGTTTTGATTATGTCAAAAGTTATCTTTTTATATTTATTGATTTTTATTGCATTCTGACTTTAAACCATTGTGTATTAAAATAATTGTGTTTTTTACTTTTTTTTATGATAGCCAATCAGAATTGAGATCACAACAACTAATCAGTTGAGATAATACATATGTAAACAGCTAATAAGAAGACATGATTAAGATATTGCGATCTGCTCTCTGTACGGCTATAAAAGCAGCATTTTCTCTGTGCTCAGTAGATGGACTCCTCATTTTGAACAGATAACATCTTGAAGTAAATTGTTAAATTATCTTAGTGTTAATATTTTGGACTTTGCTGGTAATTATACCCCCACAAACGAAGTTTGGGGGGGGGGGGGGATATATAGGATATATTTGGTACACATGTGTAACATCATAGAATACAGGTCAAGTTCTATGTTGGTTACAAACCATTTATGTTGACAGAGTTATGGCCCCTTTTCGACTTAAAATTCCCTAAGAATATGATTTTCGGATAATAACTCAAGAATGGCTCTACATATTCAAATAATTCTTGGTATACATGTGTAGCATCATAAAATACGGGTCAAGTTTGACTTTGGTTAAAAACCACTTAATTTTGACTGAGTTATGGCCCTTTATTTGAATTAAATTCCCTAAAAGCATGGTTCACTGACGATAACTCAACAATGGCTTGACATATTTAAATTATTATTAGTACACATGTGTAGCATCATTAAATACAGGTCAAGTTCGGCTTTGGTTACAAACCACTAAATTTTCACACAGTTATGGCCCCCTTTTTTACTTAAATTCCCGAAAAACATGAACAATAACTCATAAAACGCTTCACATATTTAACTTATTTTTGGTAAATAGGTGTAACATCATAAAATATAGATCAAGTTCAACTTTGGCTACTAACCACTTAATGTTGACAGAGTTATGGCTCCTATTGAAATTAAATTTTTCCAAATACACTGTTGACCATTCACAAATTACAGCATTCTCTCTGTCCATTTTCTTCGAATGGATAGCATAGTTTTGTGACAAGGCCATATTGTGGGGGTATATCCGTCAGTCATGTGACAATTTTAGTTATCTTTAGTTATTTTTGAAGCTGATTTATTATTGTTCCTTAATTGAGAAATACGTCTACACTGTTTTAATATTTATCCTTAATTGAGAAATACTTCCACACTATTTAGAGTGCACCATTCTACTTGCTAGTATTTGCTTATATGGTTTATATAAATAAGAGATTGTAGCTTTGGGAATCTTTTTATAGTTCAACAAAATAATAATGATTTCCTGTGCAACACCTTAATTACATTTTTAAATATTACATTTTTGATTATTAACTAGATAAGTAAATTTTAACAAATTGCCAGTATTTGCACATATGGTTATCCATTTAATATAGAAGTACATTTTTGACTAATAAGACCATTACACAAAGAGCCAGTATTAGCATACATGATATATGTATGTAAGGGCTTTGAGTCTTGGTCATTATCTTATAAAATAAGTAATTGTCCCCATTTACTAAGTAACAGGGTCCTTCTGACCTGTTAACTTAATCTTTTTTAAGTAACACACATAACTTAAAGCTTTTTAACATCTTGTTTTGATACTTTTTATTCTGTGGCCTTTTGGATAAGCTTTATTAAGTGTCATTTTTAACTTATTCATTGTAACAGGTCTTTTGATCTCGTTTCTGTTAAACGTATTCAATCTTACATCTTACAAACTTAATTTATAATCCAGAGAGAAATGATAATGTTTACAGTATTTTTTGCCCAAAATGTTTATGTAAGCATTCATGTATGGCATTGTTTACACTGTAACCAGATATCATGAAAGAATTATATTTTTTTTTATCGATTTTCAGTTGTTTATCCGTAAATAAACAACGATTTTAAGTTCTAATGCGTATGAATTAAACAACGAGGGCGTCAGCCCGAGTGGTTTAATATATGCTCACCAGAAAGAAAAATCGTTGTTTATTTACAGATTAACAACGACAAAGTGAACATTATTTTGATTTTAATATAACCAGACAACATATTATGCAATTACAACGCGAACTATATTTTGCAGTTTCTTTTTCGAAGTTGTTTATTTGCAATTTAACAATGGACATTTTGGGCGTGTCATGTTAGAATAGTATTTCTCTACTGACGATGATGCTGGTGTTGTACTGTGATATGTGTCATATGTACTGTGGTGTGCAGTTGCGTAGTTTACCATTTTTGAGATACTACTTGTGTCAGGTATTCATTTGCATATATTACATAATACCATGTGTTTGTTTGTGCTTGTCTATGTTGCAAAATGACACTTGAAATAAATACATATTCTTTCTCGTTAGATTTCCCTTAACTCCATAAAAAGGCAACATGTTTCAATTTCTATCGTCGTTGTCTGCTCGAATATTTAACAACCCATTGATAAATAAAGGGTGCAGAAACAGTATCTCTAATCTAATTGTTAATTGTACATTATATGCGCCCATAACTTTATCCAACCTTCCCTGAAAAGTTCATTGAAATATCTACATAAACCTGTGAGAAAAGTATTTTTCAATCTACTGAAAAACCTAACCGGGAGAAAACATAATCTCTTTGGCTTAGGCAATGAGTACACCCATTGTGACTCTTTAATCGTTTTAAGAACGCAGACGACCTTCTATAGTAATGAATATAAATACTCTGGAATCATTGTTACAAGGAAACGCCCTTCTTAAAAAGCATAGACAATGAAATTGTTTAGTTTGGGGAAATAAATGGTTAAATGCAACGGATAATAATCAGATTGGTCTGTAAGCACATAACCTAAAGTTGTTTGGATATCTAAGTCAAAGCTTACTAGTATTCTTCATATACGACTTTAACATTCAAACGTATAACATATTTCAGCGAGTTGTCTTTGTTCATCAGTATTCATATATTAACTGTGAAATAAGATCGGTAAATTTGGGCGGAGCCTAATATGCAAGCCTGTTGTATAATAAGTATCGTGCGGTATATTGAACTGCAGTTGTAATTTATACGCACGCGACTTATTGCACTGAACGATTGCACTAAATGGACCCATTGCGACACGCATGGTTAGCACGTCAGACATCACGTGACGTCTTGGAACTGCCCATAGGGATCGGCATCGTAGAAAGTTGCGATGCGATTGGTATATTTGGTATAAAACGCTTGTAGCACCCATTGACCTCAATATGTTAATAATTATTTATTTACTAACTAACATATTTCGGTCAAAGAGTGCTACAACTGTTACATGTACGTTCTGCGGATGCCATTATTACTCTGTTAAGCCTTGCAAAAATATCAGACATATATTATATAAAATTTAAATCATGTTTTGATGCAGGAAATAAAGCGTATGTCGGTTAAATTTAAATTACATAAAGAGGAAACTTCCAATTATAAAGACAAAATCCAGCGTGTGAGATATAACATACTGAGTTTTAAATGATATCAACAAATTCAATCCTTTTACTTAAGAAATAATTTTCGATTTATCGTTGTTTATCGGCCAATAAACAACGATTTGGAGTTCCGATGCGTAGGAATTAAACCACGAGGGCGTTACCCCGAGTTGTTTAAAAGCCACTAATCAGAACGACAAAGAGTTGATTATTGGCCGATAAACAACGATAATGCGAACATTATTTCGATTTTAACATGTTTTTACATATATTTTTGCAGTTGTAATGGAACCACTTTTCAATATGCTTCGCTCAGAATCGTAACTTCTTTTTGCGTTGTTTATTGGGTAGTTTAACAACTATACTTTTGTTAATTGTCTATGAAAATTATCGAGTATCATGTTAGAATAACAAATACGTTCAGTATCATATTTATCCATACCGCTTGTTAATTATTAATAATAATATTACAAAAACATATATTTTTTAAATATCCGCCATTATCAAGATTTCATAGTATTTCAAATACAGGCTTTATTGAAGCTGAATGCAAATTGTTTCCCAAAATGTTAATAATAACAGTGCTGATAAACTACCTTCAGTGCATGGCAGAGACAATCAATGAACTCGTGTATATGAAACTTTAATAAAACGTAGATAGTTTACCCTAAATAAGGATATAAATAATTATCACTGAATAGTAACTAATGAAATGCTTAATGTTATATCTGTGTATACTAAATTGTACGTTTGTTATGTCTGAAGACATTTATTTCTTATGTGATTGTAACACAATATGCTCGTAATACCGTGCGACGATACCTATTTTCGATTCAAACACACCTCTCAGAATGTGTAACACTATATTATATCGAACAAAAGGTGGGTATATTGCAGTGCGTTTTTTTTATCAAAATGTATGCACATACCCTGATTAGCTTTGAAAGGTTGGTATATACGATATCGACGAAACGATTGGTTGCTTTGGTTTTAAATATACCATTTGATCGATAAGAGGGCCAATAGAAAATACAATTATGGATATTAAACATGACAATGATTATCGGTTGGTGGCAAGTACTTACTGAAAGATTAAGAGGATAAATGTATTAATTCAAATGCTATTAATGCTGATGTCTATTTACATACAATATTATACAAAGACGCAGATTTCCTTTTTACATTTTTACAGAATAGTATTGACTCTACATTAACATAAATGTTAACACTGCACAGAATAATTGATTTAAATAATATTTCTGTTTTGTCTTATGTGTTTTCAATATCACGAATTAGGTTTAGAATGTGCTGTCGTAATTGTTAAATTACTAAACAAACTGTAATAACCGAAATGACTTTTCGCGTTTAGGTTAAGAATATTTTAATATTACAACGTTCGTTTAGGAATCGTACTCCATAAACATCTTAAGTTTATCTTAAAACATGTTCCATTACGTTAACTTTTTGATATTGTACTATTTACAAACTTACAAGTAGCTTTGTTAAATCTCTTTACAGTGAACTAAACAAGAGTGAATAATATAATTGATAATAAATGATCATTAAAATGCTTATTATTGAGTTACAGATATTGTTTCACACCGACTGTGAAATGATGTAAACTTTGGGAGATACCCTGCAATAACGCGTCATGTAATCAAACTTTATTGCGTCTAGTTTCAACGCTCAACATATACCAAGACGACGGTTATCTGAAATTAACATTTTGATTGAAAAGTATGGTTTACTAAAGACAAAAATTGCATGCATAACCTTAATACATGCATGTCATATTAACAACTGATATTAGTTTATTTAAATCACATGACATTAACTTAAATTCATACAAATAACAAATAACTGCACTGAAAACAAAATTCATTCACAAATTACTGTGTGGTTGTACCTTTTCCCTGTTTTACAGAATTAATTCAACAGAAAATACCCTCAAAATAAATTTTAACAATGAATATACCAAGGAAGCTTCGCACACTTAGAAAAGATACACAGAATATTAATAGAACAATGAATATCAACTTACTGAACAATGCCATCTGATATCCCCAAAATATATATTTTTTAATATTCATAACACACGACCCGCTTGTTTCAGAGCCCTATTGTTTTCTGATGCTTTGGGCGACTTTCTAAATGGAGGGAAAATAAAATCTATATTTATCCATCGTCAACGTTCGCGCAAAACAATGACGTCATTTCGCAAATAGCGAATGAAAGTAAACATCGTAAAGGTTCGCGCAAAACAATGACGTCATTTCGCAAATAAAGAATGAAAAAGTAGTACGGCCATGAATAATAAATAGGTAATTAAAATACTCAGCCGGTTCATCGGGGTATGAATGAGATGTCACGTGAACGGATTATCCAATCAGAATGGAGCTTTTAAGCAAAAATGCAAATAGTTGTAATTATTAAATATTAAAACGTCTTAAAGTTATTCTTTTGTTGTTAGTTTATTGATGGTTTGCATATTCTAATTCATATTCAAAGTGGCAAAAGTATTGCAAAAATATTCTTAAAATACTTGCACATAGATCTATTTAGCAGATGAGCGCTAACAGGCTATCCCCGAAAGGTAGAACGAATTGCTAAATGATTTTAAACTAAAAACTCAATTGCCTGTTTTGTAAAACAAATTGTTATCTTATTGTAATTAGTTTAAAATTAAGACGTTTTTCTATTACGACATGATATTTATTTAATTACACATCAGGGCATATTTTATGAGATTTCAAAAACATAACGAAAACATTGTGAACTTCAGCCAGTGCTTTCAAACAAGAAGATTGTCAAAGTTTTCAAGATAGCCATATAATGGAATATTGCCCCACACACTGGCGGCCATGTTTCTTGAAGATCAATAGACTTTAGTAGAGGGTCATCCGATGAACATTTCTGTAAAATGATTTCTTATTTCGACCACTCGCCCTATGTTCACAAAGGATTAACTGCAGGATCAAAATCAATCTTAGTTGATCTTTATCTTCCAGCTCAACTGAGCCGCATCTGAAAAAATATTGATCTTCTTAAATAACTTTTTTATAGATTAAATAAACATACATTTTCTGTTACATTGTGATTAAAATCTTCATATCTGCAAGAACATATATGCTGAGAAGAGTTCCTAATCATGTATAATACATATTTGACCAATAATTACATTTGATCCAGATTTTTAGGGAACGCCATGTTTGAGCCTATCCTGAAATATCTGGCTCATGTTGATTTTGAACCTGAAAATCAGGATCAACTTGTTTTGTGAACCCGGGGCCAGGTGTCCAACTAGATGTTTTAAAATTTCTCCATATAGACCTACTAGGAAAGCTGCACCGTCATGTTTATTAACTGAACTTTATATGTCAAGTCAAGTCAAGTCAATACATGTATTCACTCAATTTCATGCAAAACATGAACAAATTAAGGTATTGCAAAGATACTGACAATAAGAGGCTGTCTATAAATGTATAAGTTATTGAAAATTAACGTTGTCGATGTTAGCAGCGCATGTTAGTGACATGGAGAGTCATACATAGCGTACATATACAGTGATGTAGCAAGTACGACCATTTATTATAGCACACATGTATAAGTTAGTTATACTATTAATAATAACAAATAATTGCATTTGTAATATAACCAACATATAATGCATAACTGGTATGTTTGGGCATTAAGTTTGTGTTGAAAAACTGCTGTGAAAAGTC
The DNA here is from genome assembly GCA_027627225.1 of Congeria kusceri. Classification (NCBI taxonomy): domain Eukaryota; kingdom Metazoa; phylum Mollusca; class Bivalvia; order Myida; family Dreissenidae; genus Congeria; species Congeria kusceri. Next base: position 20,574,832 of record CM051033.1, on the reverse strand, counting down.
ACAGTCGGACATATATATACTATCATTACTCAAACAGCTGCCATACATTGAACGAAAGAGACAGAGTAATACATATATTAATACATATATGGATATACACTTAGTGTAAATATCCTAAGGGATAAAAATATATATATTTTTGATGTGTATGAACTAAACATATTAAACATAATTATATTGTCAAAATATGTTTAGTCTATACACATGACAAATGTAGTTTGTAAGATATTTTTCATATTTTGAGAAAGGCCAATGCGAAACGTCAATAAACAGGAGAATGATCATAGTGATATATGGATATATTTATTTAATTTTTTATTAAAAAGGCATTTTAAAATGTTAAAAGGTTATGCTAGCTTACTTTGCTTGATAATACTGTCAATATACACAATTATTCAGATGTTATGTAGTGAAAGTATTAAAATATGTTTCTTCTGTTTATACCTATTCATACAAGTTTTACACGTGATTTGTAGATTGAGTGTCCAGTAAGAACAGCTATACTGGTCAGTGTTACTTAAACAATTATAACGCAATGAAAAACAAACCATATGCAGTAGTACATAACGTATTTGGTTGATCAACTGTTTAAAAGTGTCACATATTGAGACACTTGGTTTTAGTAACAACAATTACACTGGTATTACACAGTTTGTTTTTTCTAACATAACTATAGCTAAAAGAAAATGCAATATAAAACAGTTATAATCAGCGTAATTTATTATCCATCTTAGTTTTGATAATTATGCAGCTTAATGTTATTTTTTTATGCAATGGAAAATATAGAACTAATACAGCTATATATAAGTAATGATTGATATACTGTAGTAGGAAATAATTAGTGTTACACTATTTAAGACATATTTCAAGAGCATAGCGTGTGTACACATATTTTTCTAGCATTTACTATAATAATATCACACGTTATAATCCAGTGTTTGTTAAAATAGATTTTATAAATTTATTAAGTTTTATAAGTTCCGTTGTATGTTTTGTTTGGAAGAGTTCGTTTAGATTTAATGTATTTGGATGCGTGTAGTAGTAACGTTTTAAATGTGCATGGTGCTCATCGACACATTTGTGACATTCAATCAGGTAATGGTACTCGTCACTAAGTTTATTTTCGCAAAGGTTACAATATATTTTGTTGAGCAGGATGCCATTCCAATTTCCGACTTAAATTGGTAGTCTGTGATTTCTTGTACAGAATTTTGACATGTAATGCTAAAGAGATTTTGGTAGTTTTATCAGGTAGTTTTCAAGTCCAAAAGCGGGTTTAATTAATTTATAAAACGACCTGCTGGAAGAGTTTTCGATTAAAGAATACCACTCGGTAAGGAAAACGTCTTCAAGTTTTTGATTTATTGCGCGTTTTAACGATTTATCATTAAGTTCTTCCTGTGTATTCCAGACTTTCAGCATACCACATTTAATAATCATTTGTTTTAGTTTTGCAAACCATGGGAATTGTTTGGCTAAAGTATTATCATTTGGAAGTTGGTTCAAGACATACTTATTAATAATTTAGGATAATTTATTAGAGTTATCACCTTTGATGAGTTTTAACCAAACTGTTATCATTTTCATTTCAATATCTAAAACAATCGGTTTTGTCCCAGATTCACCGTAAACCATACAGTTAGGCATTGATTTTGTTTTGGCATAGCTATTTTAACCCAACTTTTGACCTTCCTGAACAGAACATCCAATCAAATGTTGTGAAAATGTCCCGCCTGTAGTCCCGAATGAATAAATACTAACTTTCCATTGGCTAATTTACGGTAACTTCCCACTACACTAGTCATAAATACGTAGGTGCAACATCCCGACAACATAGAGACGAATTCGTAACAGGTTTGAAATACTTAATATGGCAAATTCAATAAGGCAATAACAGTTCGCACAAAATGAGAGCTTGTGTATATGCGCAACGCTTGTTTAACGATTTGGCCTGATATTTAGGCGCGTGCATACTTCGAACAGAAATGTACTAGCTAATAAAGTTTCTTGCTGTGTATGTTCCGGCTTGTCGATGTATATATTACCGTTTATGCATCATGTACTGTGTTGCTGAATATATTGTTTTAATTTCATTACATAACCCTTAGTTAATCAAAGAGCATATATAACATTTTGATGTTATTTAGTAACGTATATAATAATTTATATAATGGTATGTTAGGAGGCGTAATCTACAAGTATTTTTTAGTATTTGAGTATTAGATATTTGAGTATTAGGTGCCATTCGGATCTAGTCTTAGTTACATTGCTTTGAATATTTATGCTGAAGTTTAATTTAAATTCCTTATTTGCAAAATTACCACAGACGCCGAATTTCTTTTTTAAAGATATTAATTTTCTTGTTTAACTTAAGAACATATTTGAGGTATTTTAATTGCACTCGTTCTATAATATCTACATTTCCTGTACCCCTTAATGTCGCTACCGTAGAGCAAAATAGGTTCGATAGTTTCATTGAATAAATCTATTTGGAGATGAATCAAAAGATTTAGACGATTTGAATTTCTTAATAAACTAAACATAGCCTTATAGGCACATATACCCAATGCACAGGACCTTATTATAATTATGCTGTGGTGACAGGATGTTTTGCATAAAAAAAATACTTGTTATAGTCGCATTTGGGCGCGAATTTTGCTCGACCGCAAAATAGAAGTTTTCACTTCTAGTTATTAAAGATCATGCCATGTTATTATTAGGAGATTCATGTCTTATTATGAGATTCATTCACACGCATTACCACGTACTAAGTGATGTGAATAGAGAATATTAAAGGGCCTATGACGTCGAAAAATTGGATTTCTATTACACTATAAATGATATTATTTTATAGAAATGCGGTTTATAAAGACATGTGAATCAAATAAATAAAGCATAAATAAAAACAAAGAAGAAAACAAGTCTGAAAAATTAAACCCCAAGCAAGGATCGAACTCACGACTTAAGAACCATATGAACAAATGACAGTAGATAGCGCTTTAACTGCTCTATCATGCTTGGTTAGAAGTAGAGCGTAAACTATGGTTATAGAAAATAATCACAATTATTATGTCAAAATGTAAACATAAAAGGGCCAAACAAACAAGACCTATATTATAAATTGATTTTTATCTCAGAATGTTTGCACTCTTTTTTTATTATCTATACCCTCTTTTAACCATTATTATGTGTCAGTATTAGTATCTTAATTTCATAATGTTTAAATAAATTGCCCCATCGAGTCCCTTTTCGATGACATTGTCCATTAATTTATAGGCTACGAAATAATGTTTTGAAGTATCGATAAATGTGTGTTTTCCTTTACGTATGACATTAACAAAAAGTCATATATAGCTAGTTTCTTATTCTTTATTTTCATTAAAATTGACAGAAATTGAATATGCACAAAATGCACATTGTTCTTATTTCACCCATTTATAGTAAACGCAACTGACCTTGAGTGCAACAGTGCGTTAAAAAGTAAACCGGGTTTCTAAAAAAACTGTGTAAACCCTACATAAGGTTTATCCAACCGATTTCGCTGTAAAAGTGGCATAACTAAGTTTTCAGTCAATTATATACCCGTATTAAAATGATATCACACCCTGTTACTGTAACTTCATATGATTCACATTTATGAAAATGTCTATTGTGATAAATAAGAAATTATGCCTGTTATAATTACTTACGTTATGTTGCTCTACTTACGATACATATTGAGTTTGCACATCTGTGATATTTGAACATTTGAATTTTGTAATAAATTATGCATGTATGTAGATGTGTAGTTTACCATCTTTGAAATACTATGTGCCATCTGTGTATGTATGTATATGTTTAACAATACTATTTGTATGTTTGTGATTTTACTGATTGTACTTGTCTATGTTGCAAATTGAACATCGAACACCAACAAACACAAACAATAAATCTTCTTTATCGTAATATTGTTCTTGTGTGTTTTACATAGAAATTCTACGTATTGCAAATTCAGCAACATTGTTCTACACTTATATATAAAACACAGCTAAATAAAGCGCGCACTATTGTGTGCCCTGATGTAAGAGTGAAATTACTACAATAAAATAACGATTAAAACAAATTGAAACATCATTACAAATCATTTCAATGTTAGTGTGAATTACAAGTTGTATTATCAAGTTTAAAGATTATATAATTATTTATAGTGTTATGTATTAACCATAATTAAGTTTACATTAATGAACGTTTCAAAGAATGCAGCCATAGCTGTCTTAATCTTCATTATGTGTCTGTAAAGGTCGCTGTTTACTATTCAATAATAGATGTACAGTAGTGTCTTTAAATTACACGTTCATCTAACCACACCAATGTAAGGTTAATCAAAACCAGCATAGCACACGTTAGTACGATTTATCTTTATAGATTCGATTTGCAAAAGATTTACACAGTAACAGTGCAAGTACATGATGATCATACCCAAATTGGAAAGGCAAAAATTCATGTTATAAACACTGACTTATTCTAAGTGTCTTCAGTTATTCCAAGAACATATCGAACTGCGTTTGCTAATTCAAAATGTAGATGATGCAAGTCAATGAATACAATAAGTCATTATTTAATGCGAACAACAATATATTATGTGAGAAGCATATTTGAGATCAAAATAGAATTTGGTAGATAAAAAGTTTATTCAAGAGTTGTACAATGTTGCATATAAATAACGAAATACGGCCAACATGGCCCCTTATCTAAGTAATAAATACAAGTAATGTGTACTGTACAAAAATTAATTTAGATCTGTACTGTGTTTCATGCTTTACAAAAAGAATTTATATTTAAGAAAATACATACAAGTAATCCTTACTGTATTCTCATGCTTTACACAAATAATTTCTAGTTAAGTAATACAAACAGTAATATGCTTTACAAACAATATGTATATAGTTAGTGCATTAAAGTTATATGTATTGTACATAACGTAATAAAATTGTATTAAATGACGATCATCATATATTGACATTGTTTCTAATTTCAAAAGCTATATATGCATAAACAGCTAGTAACGTAATAGTGCTTGGATTCTGTAAGAAACATAACTCTTTGGCCTTCAACATGCTTGGCGACGACTGTAATATACTGGTATGTATTTTTTCGTATTTGTGAGTATATGTTACATTCAACAATACAATGACATTCATCTTCAAGAACATGGCAAACTGGGCAAACTCTAATATCAGTATTATTCCACCTTCCCGTCTCAATATGTAATATGTGTGACAACAATCGTAACTTGCTTAGTGCAAGCCTATACTTCATGATGTTTACACATTTAAGGTTATATTGAAATTCAAATCAAAACAGATTTCTGTAGAATAATGCCCTTGAAGAGCCATTTTTTGCGTTCTTCTCACCTTGGACAAAATTGTCAGTAATGTGTTGCTTAACCACAGAAAAGAAACCATTAAGATCATCAACACCTTGTATCGACCAGACATAATAGAATCCCAAAGAACGAAGTACAGATTTGTCTTGACTAGCCCAGTTACTTTCAGTTTCGTGTGACATACACGATTAAAATATGCGTAAAAATTATACTGCCTATGTTTAAAAAGGCAACCGAAAATAGTATAACGCTACAGGTTTAAAAACTTGCCATTTGCTAAATAGTGAACCGCAGCTAAACGAGCATATAATATATTATGTGAATTATAACGGCATTATTCTGGCCAAAACAGGCTATATGGGTATTAGTTGTTTTATAAGACATATTTACCTAACCATAAGTTGTATTTTCTTATCTTGACGAAAACAATGTACATGCAACGAAACAATTCAATTAAAGATCTCCAACAGCAAAATTTCTGTCATAAATGAATCTGAGCTGTACAATTGTCGTAAGGACTTTAAACAGACGAATCGTTTTCTGTTTTTCTCATTAAAAATTTAATGTACTAGAGCCAAACTCTGAGAGCGCATAATTCCAGATCCCTCGTCCAATTCTTGTGGGTAATCTACACGACCAACTTCGACATTTGGACTGGGGTTTAGGTACTTAGAATGTTTTGGTGCGATGTTCACCTAGTAAAATCTTGTAAAAAATCTGAACAATTACAGCAAAATTAATGCAAACCAGGCCAAGAGGATTTCCAATACCCTTTCGGATAAGGCCAGCGTGGACTAGAGAGTTTGTACCGTCATCGACCAGCCTCCATGTCAAGGCAAATATTCAAAGGTTTACTGGGACTTAAAACCAAACAAATAAAAGTTGACTAATCACAGAAAAAACAACAACATAACATATTTATAAAGAACAAATGTTGATTTCGGTGAATGATCGAATTTAATTTCACTCGTGATCATAGACAATTACATGTGCACGTTTCTATCACAACTATAACATTCGATCATTAACCGAAATCAGTAAATATCCTCTATATCGTACTTCGGAAAGCTATGTATATTTTAAAGATACAGAATAAAGCATTATATTAACTATCCGAACGTGTATGTGGTAATACCGTGTTACATACTTTACCAACGTTTTAGAAACAAAAGTAACATAGGTACAAGGTTGAAAATAACAGCTGTATACGGTATACCGTATGTGAATACATCCTTTACTGGTCTAAGATAACAGCTGTATACGGTATACCTTATGTTAATACATCCTTTACTGGTCTAAGATAACAGCTGTATACGGTATACCGTATGTGAATACATCCTTTACTGGTCTAAAATAACAGCTGTAACGGTATACCGTATGTGAATACATCCTTTACTGGTATAAGATAAAAACAAGACATTACATGCACAAGGAAAATTCACTAGACTATTACGTAAATGGTATAATACATAACATAATACAATTAACATTTATTAACAGGTACACAATGTATAAGATCATTGTATAATCATAATGGTCACACAATTGTAAAGTAAGCTGTAAACTTTATGTTTCACAACGTCTGGAAGATGTGCGTTAAATAATCCTCCTTACAGCCGTGTATGAAAGATCATATATCATATAGAAGCAATTCTACCTTTTACAAAACATTACACGCATTCCAAATGTCTAAAAACACACATGTGCGATATTGAATAATTCACGTGATTAAACTTAACTTACACGTTTTTATCTGCAAACTGCGCCAAGAAATAAATTAGCATTTTATTGGTTAAATTTCCAATTGTTGCCGTATGATTTAAAAACCATTGCTTCCTTTTGCTTCAAATTTTACACAATCTTAAACTGCATGATTCTTGATGAGTTGGACTCACTAACCAGCAGATAGTCTTTGAATCTTTGAACGCAACTAGGTCGTTCAATTTCGGAATACAGGATGACATGGCTCTTTCCAGAGTTAATATCCACTTCATATAAAAAGTCGTTCTGCTTCTGACCGTGCCCTACCAAAAACAACGTGGACGAGTCCTTGAGGGCTATCCCCCTTTGCGTATTCATAATATCGTGTGTTTTGATAATTTTGACAATCTTTCCATCTTCATCTAATTGGTATACCCTTGAATGCATTACCTCAGAAATATACAATGACTTTGATTGGTTATCAAACGCCATGTACCAAGGACTGTGGAATGTGTCATTGTCAATCACACGGATCTGTTCGCCATTGATTCCAATAACTTTGACCTGACATTTAGGATGCCCATATCCTACATACAATCGATTGTTTGCGAATGTAAGTCCTCTACAATTATCGTGACCGATCAGCTCTTTGTACTGGAATAACTGATTTTCTTTAATTTTGACAAAAATCAGCTTTCCAATATGAGGTACGGACACCACAGCCTGTTTATCTTGCTCATCTATCATCACTACGTCCCATGGTTTACAAGATTCACAGCCAGGTTTACACGTACTTTTGTTGCACATTAGAATCGGCCGGCCTTTCGCTTGTTCAAAGTCAAACAATTTGATGCAGTTGTTTGTGAAGTCCGCACCGATCATATAATTCGGTGGAACGACAGCAAATCCGGTGATGGAAGGTTGTTCTGAATCGGTGGACATTTCAACATTTATGTCATTAAGTTTCTTTGGAGCTTTGAACATGTCAGAGTTTCCGACGTCCCTTCATAAAAAAGAATTAAGATGTTGATAATATTATTGCATTGTACAGGTATCGAAATGCATGAATGTATGTGTTCAGTTGGTTATCGATCGTATTAAAATTTGAACAGTCTGTTTAAAAATGTAGGTAAGTTTTAGTCGAATTGCTTTCTTATTCCGTTATATAACAAAGATTAATATAATTATTTACCTTGCAGAAATATACTTTGGTCCCTCCTCTGAAATGGTATTAAACAGCTTGATAGTTAGTACCTATGCCAAGCACATAGCGCCAGGAACATACGGTTAAGTAAATGGCTGCCATCGACATATTTTGATCAATATAATATAAATGAAGTACTTCTAAATCAAACCATCCATTACTCTGGATACAAAGTTCGGTTACTAAATATTAGAGGAGAAATTGCATTCAGGTTCAACATGTAGCGGTGCAATAAAACCTATACAAACAACCGATTTAAAGCGATGGTACAAACAAGTCTATACCTTCAGAAAGTATCATGACGTCCAGGGCAACATTTTTGTCAACTCCATGCAGCAATGCATCCAGTGGTTTGAAAACCTTCCGAAGCTGTCCATTTTGGACACACCTTTCAAACACAGATCGATCATCTTCAGTCAAACATTCCACCTTCAGTATCAGATTACCATTCTCTGATATCATTGGTTTTGAAGGCTTCCGCCTTCGAATTGTTAATCCCTTTGCCTGAGCATGTTCTGCCAGCTGGGATACTAGAAAGCAAATGGTAAACAAACGATATGCCTAAACAATCACCATGCAATCGTTTATATAAATAATCAACGACATATATTTACAGTGTTCAACAAAAGCAAATGTATATTTGGTCATACCCAAATTTTCCATTATACAGGTATAGTGGTCTCGGTACAAAATAGCCTCCTGTTCGTAATGTTCGCATCCGGGAATTGTGCGTATGATATCTTGCAGTGGTTTCAATTTTGCCGTGAGGACACCTTTGACGCATGCGTTTAACAATCGGAAGAATTTTGAGATATCCAGCGGATGTACATAAATTCGTATGCAGCCGGGTTGCGCGTTGAAATCTGTAAAAATAGGTTTAAGCAATTAACAAAAATTAGCAATGACCAATGATTTCTGCTCATTTCCTGCAAAGTCACGAGAAAATAAATGAAATGTTTACAGATATATGTACGTATCAGGCATCATAATATTACAAACGCATTTTTAAATGCAGTGGTATGTACTATGTTAAAAATAACATTGATAAAGGTAAACTGACGTACGCTCATATAAGGTAGCCTATATGACATTTGTGAGCCTGTTAAGTATTTTGGATTTATAACACAACAAACAGCGGCACATTAAACTCATTTCATTTCGAATATCGCATTGATAACTGTTGGGATAATAAAGTTGTTGGGCCATTGCGACAAAAAGCAGCACAATCCGGAAATGCTCATTTACATTGCATAATATTGCCTAAATAAATACCGTTTATTCCAAATTACACTAAACCCACCTCCAATGTCCGACAAAACGTCATCGAAGACTGTTCGGACAGCTTCTCTGTCTCTCAGAAGTGGCTCATAGCCCGCTGTTTCGTCCTGTCTGTTTATAATGCTCACAATTTCTCTAATAAGACGAGAGCGTGTATCCAGGTTATCGAAGCCGGTCATTACGAGTTCAATCACAACCGGCATACAATCTGCAGAATAACGAATATATTATTATATTCCTTAAAATGATTACAAAGGCTATTTTTTGCTTTTTTTGTAACAGAGTTGGTGCACACTAGCTCTATGATTTATATTTTTTAGTTTCGAATATTTGTTAAACATATATCTTAAACACATATGGACACAATGTCCTGCCATCAACAGTGCACTGAATAGACAATTCATTAATGGTTAAAATCAGTGTACTCTCGTGTTTTCTTTTGTGTCAGTTTCAAGGTCAGTCGTGAAGATTTTGTGGAAAACATAATATTTATCAGATAGACAAAACAGGAGAAGACACCTTGTATATGTTTTTATATACCGAATAACATACTTATCATATTATGTGGGTATCTTTGTTCTCGAGGTGGTAAATTCCGTTCAAATAGATCATGACCCGTGTTTTGCGCTGTAATTTAACCAATTCAAATCTAAAACAAGGCAGAATTGTAATTGACATTAGAATATAACCTTCATTTTGAGCCAATGAAATGGCAAGATTGCACCCATTTAGTGAAACACTTCAGCATTACGAGCATGTTCTTAACGGATGATAGGTTTTGATTTTGATTGGCTAATTGGATCCCCGCCTTCTCAGAATAGGTAGTAAACATTACCATATGGGTATCTAATATACACACGTGCCAATGATGTACATGCTTACGACAATCTAAATGTAGGTTATATTCTAAGTTAGTTAGAACATAATTAGTAAAATCATATTGGTTAAGAAGGGGCTCACTAGCTGCGCGCTCTCTCTCTTCTTAACCAGATTTTACTTAATATGTTATAATTATTACTTTGGTCTTTATAGCTAATTATACTTTATGTATTACTGTATTTGACACACTAGACACACTAGGTATTATTCATTACAATGGTTTCGCTAACAAAGTTATGCACATGCTATTTTTAATAACACACATGTATACACTTGCCATTGTTATAACACAGAAAAACAATAGGGGAAATGTATTATAGTCTTATTTATATCATTCAATGCACCTTCGTTGTCAATATGATTTTAAAACAATAGATGTTTAACAAATATATACCTCGCAATCAGCAATCCAAGGTTAAACAAGACAAATAAAAGCGATGTACGCTGAGTGCAGTGAATTGTTAATATTAGAATAATGAAGCTCCAGAGAGAAACCCTTATTAACATCCGCAGGTCACTTAATTAAGACAGGTGACAATTGCATATACAATACAGGACAACATAACACAAGGCATAACTATGATTAAAATTGGGGTTCCATCTCTGGAATGTCATACCTCGGGATAAATCATCCAGGTGATGATGCTCAAGAACACTGATGACCGGCTCCATTCTAGCATGGTAACGATCTTCCTCTGTGGATAGATATTTAATAATCCGTGTTTAATGTGCATGCTATAAAGTCAGCAATGTCAGGCGATTTAGTCATATATAAAACACATTGATGCTTCCAAATGCACTTATGGAGCAATTTTTTTTAAATAGAGATTTTAATGCATTTGTTAATGTTAATGGTAAATAATTAACCTTCTTCCGCGATATAAGTATTCATGCAGAGTTGGTTTTTATAAATGCTAAATGCGTTTAAATCTAACTGTAGTGGTTCTAAATTGCTAAGTAATAACTGACACACAGGATTGATATGTATAACTTCCTTACCAATGAACATTTTCTTTTCTGAAAGTTAATTGTCTTCGATTCCATGTACATAAAGCATTCAATAAAAAGCTAAAACTCACATCATTATTAGTTTATATTAGATAAATAATGTTAACACAGAAAATAAAGGCGATCCTATTGAGCATATGATATCCGATTAATACAATATGCTAAGTAAGCGCTATCAGAAACCAAAAAAGCTATTGGTTAACACAATTCCTAATTAGCTACTAAAATGTCTGGAAAAAATGGCATATTTTTACACTTTCCGAGAAAACATTTCTTTGCAAATAACATATTATATTAGCAAAATCACAACGCTTGGCTACTTATTGACATGTCTTAGTGCCAGCCTAGTAATAGCTGCTTCTTTTACCTGGGGTAAACTGTGCTATGCTCTCTCGATAAGCTTTCTCCGTTTCCTGTTGTTCTTGGAATACATTGATATTGTGTGGGTCATGAGGAACTTTGCAATGTACAATATCTTCTATTTTCCTATCAATAGCTCTAAAGAGGTCCGCATTCGGAATATATTGGCAAATATCTTCCATTAAAATCCGAAGTTCCCTAACATGACTTTCAAAAAAGTCGTCGGGTATGTCACAAAGAGCGTTGTACAATTCAGCACGATGTCTGGACATCTGTCGGACCTTTGCCTTGATTTCAACGGACACAACCCTATCCTCAGCAATTTCTACTATTAAAAATGACACCAAATACAGCGGCCATGAAGATGTCTTTGCTCCAACACCAAAGCCAGGTATTAACAGCTTAATATTCTTCTGTCCTATATTTGAGCTTGTAATTTTTGTCAAATTATTATTCACAAAATGATCTATCGTCCATGCTTCTGTCGGCGTATCTGACGGTCTACTTCCGGAGACAGCGAAGTCGAGCAATGGTAGAAGGACCTTTTTAGAAACCCTTAAATGTATATCGACAAGGATATATGCCTTCGTGTCGGCGCCTTGTGCCATTTCCTAACTAAGTATATGAAAACTTATTGAAATAATATTCACTCAATCAAATAAATAACAATGAAATTATGTATGAACTGTCGTATAGTATATTCCATATTTATTTGTTTATGAAGAACTCACTAAAATTATTTTGATAAACACCTGTAAGAAATACTTTTTTATCTCTTTTGTATGTAATCCAATAAATTATTGAATCATATATACAGAACAATTTAACAATTGTCTTGGTTTCGATATCTCACTTCATATCTCGCTAACGTGACCATTCAGTCTGATAGAATTGTGTTGTATGTATTTGCTCTGCTCATGCCTGTAACATTTAGATTGACAGGCGTCTTTGTATTTTCCAATCATTATTCAATATTACTGAATAGTATAATGGTAAAGTCGATAACAATATCCTCAGTCTAGTCAATTCATAATGTTCTTAATTAAAGACAATGGCCTATGTGAAACATGATATTCTAATTAACAGCTTTGGAACAAATCGATTTATTGCATCAATAGAAAATTTTGAACCAATATAAATACATTAACGAAAGGCATATCTTAAAATTGGTTAAGTCAGTGCGGAAAAAACATAACAACATAATGAAAATTGTTAAATTCTCTTTATTGTTTTAAGAATTTCATCTGCGCCATGATAAACACGAACTGCTTTAGTATTTTTACCAAAATTTGGGTATGAATACATGCATGTATAACTCAATCAAAGATGATGTCTCAAGATGAAATTGTTATTAATGAACAATTTACAACAATTTTCATTTATTTCTATTTGATGCGTTATAAGTTTTTGTTGAGTGCATTACTATTTCGGGTGTTCTTACGCCGAACACTTTCCAGGAATATGATAACACTATTTAATGTAACACATCATGATCTATACATGTGTAAGAAGGTGCGTTTTATTTTGAGCGGGGTTTTCACGAAGCCTACTTTAAGGCACAGATGTTATCGGCGTGGAAATGCGTGCCGAGTACGCGCTGAAAAACTGTTTACTTGCGAGCGAAACCCGACGCGGTTTTTGGAACTCTTGTGGACAGGGAATATAGCTTATTACTCCAACCGGAGACCCTGTCCGTTGAGATTTATACAAGATTGTTGGGCTATTTAGTGGAATGTAGCCTACCCCAGGGTGGCAATTAAAAAAAATGTGAACAAACATAGCAGGATGAAAATCCAATGTACAGTAAAATTTAGAATAAAACATACATTACATCTTTCCGGCACTATCAAACGGCTTACTTTTAGGGCCTTCAAAAAGAACACAGATACATCAAGATATAACTAGTAAAAAGAATTGACAAGGCTGTACAAATATATACAGATAAAAGAAAATCACCCTGGGCAGCACATCAAAGGAGGACTTTGTCTCGTTCGTAATTATTAAAAGGGATAGTACCGGTGGGGGAGGGGCGTGTTGGCCGGTAGAGCTTGAATAAAATTTTGAGATATTGGGACCAGGGGGGGCGCACAGCTTTACATGATTTACATAGGACACATAAAATAGGTAGTTTTAACACATTTAAAGCTAAAAATGAGGATAATCACGGACATGAAAGAGTTATTTATTAAAGATATGCACAATACTGCATTAGGAATAACTGCAGAGGATCACTTTATGTATTATTATACCTCACTTGATTATTTTTCTACATATTGCATATAAAATGCAGCGGGCAACAGTTTAATATGTCGCCCGCTACCGCTATGTCGCCCTGTACGCAAATGATACGGGATTAATTGGAATAATAAAATAATCGTTGACTTGCTTGAGGGTGACAGTGCGTCTCGTCAATCCTCGACAAACACTGTCGACCACGGCTAAAGCCTCGGTCGGCAGTGTTGCCTCGGGTTGACAAGATGCACTTTCAAGGAAGTGAATATTTATATAATATCACACCGAAATAATTGCAAACTTGCTTATTATTAACAATATGATCAAAATACTTGCCAAAAAAAAAGAAACTTACTACCCATGTGGGTTAAAATAATATGTAGTATACATTAAAATATTAACTGGGTCCTCCCCATTTTATACAAAATCTGCAATAAAATGGGGTTCATGAATACTTAATAATAGTAAACGGGGCATACTGGTTCACTAAAAATAGCCTAAAATCAGGAAACCTTGGTCAATCAGATTGGCCAAGGTTGAGGGAGGGCTCCGTTAGCAACATGGAATAAAAATAAAAATATGTGTTACTATGTTTCTGTGCGCCCGGTGCAGCATGGCTCATGTTAGACCACGGAGGGAAAGGGGGGAAAAAGGAAATGGAATAGGAGGGATTCCTGCAGCCATTAGAACATTTAACTTATCAATAAAATGTGCACAATATATGAGAACAATCTAATAAAATGTCAGAACCTCTATAACCATGTGTCACAGGCAACTATATTTAAATCGTAGCTAAAAGTACAGTACTGTTGACCAATGGCATAGGCAGTTATACATAATATAAACACTGGCTGGGTTTAACCCTCTGAATGCTCTTCTGAGCATTGTATATTATTGTCCCAGTGTACTAGATAAAACACGAGTAAATTGTTAAGAGTTCTCTCCCATGATCGGGTGTATAAAGTATTTGGTCAGGCAGGAATAATCTGCCCTTCAGTAGGCTAAATATCACTAATTCCCCATTTATATGGGATTGTAATGTACTAAAAGGAAAATTAGTGTATAACACACTGGAAGACAGTAAATAGATGTAATTATTGCTAAAAAAGGAATAATTTAAGAACTGTACAGTTAAAAGCTGTTCAATGATATAAATAAATGATTAAATCGCTCGAGTTTCTCCAGATATGGGAAAATGTTTATTAAATTAAAGTTTTTAATATAAAATATGTTCCTATTAAGCAGCAGGACCCTTATTTGTATTTCTAATTTATCTGTAATCTGGCAATCCATAGTATATGTTGCCAGAGATTATACTGGTAATTAATTTTGCCAGTAGGGTTTAAACTATTAATAAGGGTAAAGTCAATGTTTAAGTTGGAACAAAAGTGGCTTTAAGCTAATCTGTCTATGTAGAGAACAGGGGGCACTGTGTAAGAATACAAAGTAGCAATAAAACAGCTCAGTTTCTGTGCAAAAAAGACGTTAAAACTGATTGACGTTTTTAGAATGACAAGGGAAAATCGGTCGGCCAATCGAAATTGGGGAATGCGCGTGACGTCACAGTCAAGGTATTCCTATCGTGTTAACGTTTATCAAAACTGTAATGAGTTTGGGGTTTAAAATAAAGGTTAGTAAATAACTTTTTGACTTTGAATTGCAATTATCATATGCAACAGGGGTGATACCATAGCATATTAAAACACGAATGGATTTGGAGAAAAATAAAATGTTAACTTTATGTGGTTAAGTCATTGAGAATTGAAAACCGCTCATGCGGTGACTTTTTACAGATAGTGTCCAAGTTTGGGCTTTAATAATTATTATAATACTTCCAATTGCTCTTAAAAACAATTAGCCTATGCTATAGAAACAGTGCAACTGTCTGGGCTTCTTAGAGTACCTGCTATGAGCCAGCCGATCAGAATTCACAAACCATAAGATACGTCGAGAAGAATACAACTTGTTTTTTTAAAGTTTGTTTATGCAGTATAGTTTCTTTACCAATTGTTATTGTTAATACTAATAATTAGAAAAGTTTATTGGTTTCAATGACAATTAAAAAAATGATGAATGCAAAATATAATTTTTAATATAATCAATGCGCGGGCATAAGTTAGTCTATATGAAAAAAATCAAAACACAATAATTTGTTGAAAACTTCCATTAACATTTAAAGGCATAATTATGTTCACATTTTAGAAATAAAAACTAAAATGTGAGTTTTTAGCGTTATGTTAGTAAGGTATTACAATTTGAAATTGCCGCCAGTTGAATATATTGTCTGACAAAATTACTTCCGGGTCAAACTCTGCTGATGTTTTTTACATGGAAAAGGCAAATAATTCGATAGATAAACAATGACAACAACAGAAAATGTCATACGTACCTGTTGAACTTGGTTTTCCGTGTATAAAGTCCAACAATACAGCTTTTATGTTAAAATTAACCGAAAAACCAAGGCCGATTCCGATATCAAAACGACATTGTTTACACAAATGGCGTCCAGCAGCACCTTCCGCTCGGGGGAAATTACCCTAATAAACTTGTTACAAAACAGGAACATTTATTGATTTCACAATATTTAAGGGATTAAGTAATTAAGTTTGTTACTTATGAAATTTTCTATCGAAATCACTTGATATTAATGACATGCACGCATAATTAAACAAGGAAATAATTGGAGTAAATCGTGTAGAAATTTTAAGCTCGTTTTTTTTTCTCCATAAAGTAGTTAGCGCCACAGGACTCATTTTCGCTCATTTTCGCTGACCGCGTCACATATATTCGTCAGGCTGGCGATTATCGTAGACTCATGGAGTCTGTCATGAAGAACAATTGCGAGACCCCTAAACATGACATCAACATTTGAATAAACACCTTAAAGTGTATTTAAAAAAGATACAAATTACTTTTCATAAACTATTTTTGAACAGCTGTTAGCTAGGTTAGCAAAGAGCAATATTATAATGATACCATTTAAACGTAGTAGTTTCCTTTTATAACTCGTTATGTTTGACGTTTAACGTCATAAATGAAATATACTGTCTCTATGAGACTATATTTCCATATATGATTCATATTACTGTTTTCACATCTTTATCTTATCTTCATTCATATTTATTATATTTTTGAGTTGTTAATATTTCATTTTATTTAACGAATTTTTAGTGTGAACTTTTTATTTGCCATTTATAATCACGTGCAGGACGCATCAGCATTTCATAAATTAAATTTAAAAAGTTCAGTGTAACTTAGCAACATGCAATTAAACGTCCAAAATCTCTAAATACCATAATGTCATTACAATTCCTTACCATCAAAACAGAAACAGAACGTCGAAATATATATACACTGAGCATTAATGAAATATTGCGGCGCCCCCAGTTTAAATCATTTTTATGTTTTATTTTGTTTTGTGTTGTACTTATTGTCCTGTATTGTACAGGCAACTGGTCACGTGCCTAAAATAAATGGCTATCAGATGTTAATAGGAGTTTCTCTCCTGGTGATGTCACTGGAGTTTCAATATTCTTATACGCGATAATAAAATCAGTTTTCTCATTTTTTCTGACTCTTTCATTATATAACGAAACAACATCCTTTAAGTACTAAGTCTAACACCCACTTGATTTGAAAGGTTGTGTGTAATACATTATATTTAATATTCGTTGTTTTGGAACGAATTTTGTCTCCTGTGTAGTATTTAGTTGTGAAGCCAAAATGTTTTCCCATATTTACTTCCAGAAAATGAATGAAGAATAAATTTCTACATCAAGCATTGCCACGTCGACTAATCCATAAGTAAATCTGGAAGTTAATACTGGTAATGCATATCCACGTAAACGGATAAGTTAACTAACTCTGTTAATTTGAATATGGATGGCTTTGTAAAAGCGTCTATTGTTTAAAATAATAATATGACTGTGATTATGACATAGAAGATATTCGTTGATCTCGGAGTCGGATGGTGTTTTATTTCATGAGTGATCATAGAAAACAAATTGTGGAAGGATTAGAAATTTAGTCGATATGTTTACATAATGTTTTGCAGAGTTATGTGTCATTATGTAATACTTTATCATACCATATTACACCCTTGAGCCAATTAGAAGACATGATTAAGATATTGCGATCAGCTCTCTGTACGGCTATAAAAGCAGCTTTTTCACTGTGCTCATTAGATGGACTCCTCATTTTGAACAGATAACACATTGAAGACTCTCAGTAAATTGTTAAATTAACTTAGTGTTGATATTTTGGACTTTGCTGGTAATTATACCCCATCAAACGAAGTCTGAGGGGGCATTTATAGGAGTGAGCTTGTGTGTCCGTCGGTCTGTCCGTATATTGGTTTTGAATTTCTGGATGATAACTCAAGAAAGGCTTGACATACTCAAATAATTTTTGGAACCATGTGTAACATTACAGAATACATGTCAAGGTATATGTTTATTACAAACCACTAAATTTTGACAGAGTTATGACCCATTTTCGACATGAAACACCATGAAAACATGCTTTCGGATAATAACTCAAGAATGGCTTGAAATATTCAACAAATTCTTAGTATGCATATGACGAATCATAAAATACGGGTCAAGTTTGACTTTGGTTACAAACCACAAAATTTGGACAGTGTTATGGCCCTTTATTTGACTTAAATTCCCAAAAAGCATGGTTTCCTGACGATAACTCAACTATGGCTTGACATATTAAAAAAATTATTAGTACACATGTGTAGCATCATTAAATACAGGTCAATTTCGGCTTTGGTCACAAACCACTAAATTTTGACACAGTTATGGTGCCCCTTTATATTCCCTAAAGACATGAACAATCACTCATGAAAGGCTACATATATTTAACTTATTTTTGGTAAATAGGTGTAACATCATAAAATACAGATCCAATTCAACTTTGGCTGCTAACCATTTAATGGTGACAGAGTTATGGCTCCTATTGAAATTAAATGTTTCCAAATACACTGTTGACCATTCACAAATTGAAGCATCCTCTCTGTCCATTTCCTTCGAATGTATAACATTGTTTTGTGACAAGGCAATATTGTGGGGGTATATCCGTCACTCATGTGACAATTCTAGTTATCTTTAGTTATTTGTGAAATTGATTTATTATTGTTCCTCATTTGAGGAATACTTCTACACCGGTTTAATATGTCTCCTTTATTGAGAAATACTT
Source organism: Congeria kusceri (assembly GCA_027627225.1). Classification (NCBI taxonomy): domain Eukaryota; kingdom Metazoa; phylum Mollusca; class Bivalvia; order Myida; family Dreissenidae; genus Congeria; species Congeria kusceri. The sequence goes on along the minus strand of CM051033.1, from coordinate 20,555,603 downwards.
CCACACTATTTAGAGTGAACCATGCTATTTGTTAGCATTTGCTTGTATGGTGACTATAAATAACAGCTTGTAGTTTTAGGAATCTTTTAATAGTTCAACAAAATAAAAATAATTTCCTTTGTACAACCTTAATTATATTTTGAAATATTACATTTTTTTTATTATCTAGATAACTACATTTTTTACATTTTTTATTATTAACTAGATACGTACATTTTAACAAATGGCCAGTATATGCACGTATGGTTATCCATTTAATATTCAAGTAAATAAAATGACAAATAAAGACCAGTAAACAAAGAGCCAGTATAAGCATACATGATATATGTATGTAAGGGCTTTGAGTCTTGGTCATTATCTTATAAAATAAGTAATTGTCCCCATTTATTAAGTAACAGTAACAGTCTCACATTTTTATTTTATCTTTTTTGAGTAACATACATAGCTTAAAGCTTTTCAACATCTTTTTTGATACTTTTTATTATGTGGCCTTTTGGATTAGCTTTATTAAGTCAAATTTTTAACTTGTTCATTGTCACAGGTATTTTGATCTCGTTTCTATTATTCAATCTTACATCTTACAATCTTAATTTATAATCCAGAGAGAAAAGTTAAGTTTACAGTATATTTTGCACAAAATGTTAATGTAAGCATTCATTGTATGTCATTGTTTACACTGTTACCAGATAGAATGAAAGAAATATAAAAAATATCGATTTTCAGTTGTTTATCCGTAAATAAACACCGATTTTATGTTCAAATGCGCATGAATTAAACTACGAGGGCGTCAGCCCGAGTGGTTTAATATATGCTCACCAGAAGAAAAATGGTTGTTTATTTACAAATTAACAACGACAAAATGAACATTATTTTGAATTTAACTGACGAATCAACATTGTATGCAATTACAACGCCAACTATAATTTACAGTTTCTGAACTAGTTTTTCGAAGTTGCTTATTGGCAATTTAACAATGGAAATTTTGGGACTGTTATGTTAGAATAGTGTTTCTCTACTGACGATGATGCTGGTGTTTTACTGTGATATGTTGTCATATGTATTGTGGTGTGCAATTGCGAAGTTTACCATTTTTGTGATACTACTTGTGTCAGGTATTCATTTGCGTATATTACATAATACCATGTGTTTGTTTGTGGTTGTCTACGTTTCAAACTGACACTTGAAATAAATACATATTCTTTCTTGTTAGATTTCCTTTATCTCCATAAAAAGACAACATGTTTCAATTTCTATCGTCGTTGTCTGCTCGAATATTTAACAACCCATTGATAAATAAAGGGTGCAAATCAGTATCTCTAATATAATTGTTAAAATATCATCAACAAAGCCCTTATGTAATTGTTAAAATATCATCCACAAATCTACATGAAGAAACGCTGGGTTTTGTCAGTGTTTTAATATAAATAAGTTTATGAACAAGTGCCTGTAACTTGCCTAGTATATAAAGCCGTACTTTATAAGCGCCCAAAACTGAAGCAAACCTGCCAAGAAAAGTTCCTGGAAATCTCTACATAAACAAGTGAAAAAAAAGCTTTTTTTTCAAGCTATTGACAAACCTAACCGGGAGTAAGTATAATGTCTTTGGCTTAGGCAATTAGTCCACCCATTGTGACTCTTGAATCGCTTTAAGAACGCAGACGACCTTCTTAAGTCCTGAATTTAAATACTATGGAATCATTTTTATAATGAAGCGCCCTTCTTATAAAGAAAAGACAATTCAATGGTTTAGTTTAGGAAAACAAATGGTTAAATGCAACGGATAATAATCAGATTGGTATGTAAGCTAATCACGTAAAGTTGTTTGGATATCTAAGTCAAAGCTTACTGGTATTCTTCAGTCACGACTTTAACATTCAAACGTCAATAGAATACTTATGACTTCAGCGAGTTTTCTCTTTTCATCAGTATTCCTTAACTGTGATATCAGATCGGTAAATGTGGGCGGAGCCTAATATGAAAGCCTGTTGTGTAATAAGTATCGTGCGGTATATTGAACTGTAGTTGTAATGTATACGCACGCGACTTCTTGCACTGAACGATTGAACTAAATGAATCCATTGCGACACGCATAGTAAGCACGTCAGACACGTGACGACTAGGAACTGCCCACGGGGATCGGCATCGTAGAAAGTTGCGATGCGATTGGTAAATATGGTATAAAACACTTGTTGCACCCATTGAACTGAATATGTTAATAATTATTTATTTACTAACTAATATATTTCGGTCAAAGAGTGCTACAAGTATAACATATACGTTATGCGGATGCCATATTACTCTGTTAAGCCTTGCAAAAATATCAGACATATATTATATAGAATCTAAATCATGTTGTGACGCAGGAAATAAAGCGACTGTCGGTTAAATTTGAATTACAAAATAAAGAAATTTCCAATTATAAAGACAAAATCCAGCGTGTGAGATATTACACACTGGGTTTATATAATATCAGCAAATTTAATCCTTTTACTTAAGAAATAGTTTTCGATTTATCGTTGTTTATCGGTCAATAAACACCGATTTGGAGTTCCGATGCGTAGGAATTAAACCACGAGAGCGTTAGCCCTAGTTGTTTTAAAGCCACTAATCAGAACGACAAAGAGTTGTTTATTGGCCGATAAACAACGATAATGCGAACATTATTTCGATTTTAACATGATTTGACATATATTTTTGCAGTTGTAATGGAACTACTTTTTACTATTCTCTGCTCAGAATCGTAACTTTCTTGCGTTGTTTATTGGGTAGTTTAACAACTATACTTTTGTTCTTTGTCTATAGAAAATTAGCGAGTACATGTTAGATTAACAAATACTTTGAGTATCGTATTTATCCATAATGCTTGTTTATTATTAGTGATAATATTGCAAAAACATATACTTTTTAAATATCCGCCATTATCAAGAATACATAGTATTTCACACACAGGCTTCATTGAAGCTGAATGCAATTTTTTTCCAAAAAAAAGCTGATAATAACAGTGCTGATAAAATACCTTCAGTGCATGGCAGAGTTCACTGAACTCGTGTATATGAAACTGTAATACAACATAAATAGTTTACCCTAAATCAGGATATACATAATTATCACTAAATAGTAACAAATAAAAGTCTTAATGTCATATCTGTGTATAATAAATTGTACATCTAATGTCTAAAGACATGTATGTGATGTTAACACAATATGCTCGTAATACTGCGCGGCGATACCTCATTTACGATTCAAACACACCTCTCACATTGTGTAACACTATATTTTATCGAACAAAAGGAGGGTTTATTGCATTGCGTTTTCGTACATGTAGAGAAATGCAAATAGTTGTACATATTTAGGACTGAATAGTGTTTGTTCTAAATTTCATCTGTGTTTGAACTATCGGGAAAATTAAGCCTAATTTGCATAAACTACGTTAATGCATAAATTAGGCGTTATTTAACCGACAGTTCATTCAATGAAGAAAAAAATTATTTATTCTTATAATTACAACAAAAAATATAAACTTAACTTTCAACTGTCTTGGGGCCGAAACTGACGTGTAGCCTCCGGCGTAGGGATCCCCGTTTGAGATTCGGTTTCAATTTCGTCGAAATGTAGTAGAAAATAATAAGTGTTACACTATTTGAGACATATTTCAAGAGCATACTGTGTGTACATATATTTTTCGAGACTTTACTATAATAATATCACACGTTATAATCCAGTGTTTGTTAAAATAGATTTAATAAATTGACTAAGTTTTATAAGTTCCGTTGTATGTTTTGTTTGGAAGAGTTCGTTTAGATTTAATGTATTTTGATGCGTGTAGTATTAACGTTTTAAATGTGCATGGTGCTCATCGACACATTTGTGACATTCAATCAGGTAATGGTGCTCGTCAGTTCATTTTTGCAATGGTTACAATATATTTTGTTGTGCAGGATGCCATTCCAAATGCCGACTTAAATTGGTAGTCTGTGATTTCTTTTACGGAATCTTGACAAGAACTACAAAAGAAATTTTAATAGTTTTGTCAGGTAGTTTTCAACTTCAAAAGCGGGTTTAATTAATTTATAAAACGACCTGCTGGAAGAGTTTTCGATTAAAGAATACCACTCGGTAAGGAAAGCGTCTTCAAGTTTTTGTTTTATTGCGCGTTTGAACGATTTATCATTAAGTTCTTCCTGTGTATTCCAGACTTTCAGCATACCACATATAATAATTATTTGTTTTAGTTTTGCAAACCATAGAAATTGTTTGGCTAAAGTATTATCATTTGGAAGTTGATACAAGACATACATATTACTAATTTAGGATAATTTATTAGAGATATCACTGTTGATGATTTTTAACCAAGCTGTTATCATTTTCATTTCAATATCTAAAACAATCGGTTTGTCCCAGATTCACCGTAAACCATACAGTTAGGCATTGATTTTGTTTGGGCACAGTTGTTTTAACCCAAATTTTGACCTTCCTGAACAGAACATCCAATCAAATGTTGTGAAAATGTCCCGCCTGTAGTCCCGAATGAATAAATACTAACTTTCCATTGGCTAATGTACGGTAACTTCCACTACGCTATGTCATAAATACGTAGGTGCAACATCCCGACAACATAGAATTCGTAGCAGGTTTGAAATGCTTAATATGGCAAATTCAATAAGGGACTAACAGTTCGCACAAAATGAGAGCTTTTGTATACGCGCAACGCGTGTTTCATGATTATGCCTGATATTTAGGCGCGTACATACTTCGAACAGAATTGCACTAGCTTATACAGTTTCTTGCTGTGTATGCTCCGGCTGGTCGATGTATATATTACCATTCATGCATCATGTACTGTGTTGCTGAATATATTTTTTTAATTTCATTACATAACCCTTAGTTTATTAAAGGGCATATATAACATTTTGATTTTATTTAGTAACGTATATCATAATTTATATAATGGTATGTAATGAGGCGTATTTTTTATGTTTTTTTTACTATTAGATGCCATTCGGATCTAGTCTTAGTTACATTGCTTTGAATATTTATGATGAAGTTTAATTTAAATATATTATTTGAAAAATTACCACAGAAGCCGAATTTCTTTTTTAAAGATATTAATTTTCTTGTTTAACTTAAGAACATATTTGAGGTATTTTAATTGCACTCGTTCTATCATATCTACATTTCCTGTACCGCCTAATGTCGCTACCGTAAAGCAAAATAGGTCTGATAGTTTCATTGAATAAATCTATTTGGAGATCAATCAAAAGATTTAGACGATTTGAATTTCTTAATAAACTAAAAATAGCCTTATAGGCACATATACCCAATGCGCAGGACCTTATTATAATTATGCTGTGCTGACAGGATTTTTTGCATAATAAAATTACATGTTATAGTCGCAGTTGGGAGAGAATTTTGCTCGACCGCCAAGCAGAAGTTTCAGTTCTAGTTATTGAAGATCATGCCATGTTATTATTAGGAGATTCGTGTCTTATTATGCGATTCATTCACACGCATTAACACGTACTATGAGATGTAAATATGGAATATTAAAGGGCCTATGACGTCGAAAAATTGGATTTCTATTACACTATAAATGATATTATATGATAGAAATGCGCTTTATAAAGACATGTGCATCCAATAAATAAAACTACATAATGCACAACAAGACATTTGATAAAAACAAAGAAGAAAACAAGTCAGAAAAATTAAACCCCAAGCAAGGATCGAACTCACGGTTTAAGAACCATACAAGCACCTGACAGTAGACAACTCGTTTACTGCTCTATCATGTTTGGTTACAAGTAGAGCGTAAACTATGGTTATAGAAAATAATCATAATTATTATGTCAAAATGTAAACATAAAAAGGGCCAAACAAACAAGACTTATATTATAAATTGATTTTTATTTCAGAATGCGTGCACTCTTTTTTAATTATCTATACCCCGTTTTAACCATTATTATGTGTCAGTATTATTATCTTAATTTCATAATTTTAAAATAAATTGCCCCATCGAGGCCCTTTTCGATGACATAGTCCCATTAATTTATAGGCAACGAACTGAAGTTTTGAAGTATCGATAAATTTGTGTTTTCCTTTACGTATGACATTAACAAAAAGTAATATAAAGCTGGTTTCTTATTCGTTATTTTCTTTAAAATTGACAGAAAATGCATATGCGCAAAATGCACATTAATCTTATTTCACCTATATATAGTAAACGCAACTGACTTGAGTGCAACAGTGCGTTACTGAATGCCATCTGATATCCCCAAAATTTATATTTTTTTAATATTCATAACTCAGGACCTTGAGTGCAACCGTGCGATAGAAAGTAAACCGGGTTTCTAAAAAACAAACCGTGTAATCCCTACGTAATGTTTACACCACGGACTATTATCCAACCCATTTCGTTGTAACAGTGGCATAAATTAAGTTTTCAGTCAAGTATATCCCCGTATTAAAATGATATCACACCCTGTTATTGTACATTCATATGATTCACATTTATGAAAATGTATATTGTGATAAATAACAAACTATGCCTGTTATAAATACTTATGTTATGTTGCTCTACTTATGATACATATTGAGTTTGCACATCTGTGATGTTTGAACATATGAACTTTGTAATAAATTATGCATGTATTTAGATGTGTAGTTTACCATCTTGGCAATACTATGTGCCATCTGTGTATGCATGTAAATGTTTAACAATACTATTTGTATGTTTGTGATTTTACTGACTGTACTTGTGTATTATGCTGTATGGAACATTGAACACCAACAAACACAAACAATAAATCTAATATATTGTAATATTGTTATTGTGTGTTCTACATAGAAAGACTACATATTGCAAATTCCGCAACATTTTCCTACACTTATATATAACACACAGCTAAATAAAGCGTGCAGTATTGTGTGCCCTGATGTAAGAGTGAAATTACTAAAATAAATTAACGATTAAAACACTTAACATATATATATACAGCTAGTAACGTAATAGTACTTGGATTCTGTAAGAAACATAACTCTTTGGCTTTCAACACGCTTGGCGACGTCTGTAATATACTGGTATGCATTGTTTCGTATTTGTGAGTATATGTTACATTCAACGATACAATAACATTCATCTTCAAGAACATAGCAAACTGGGCAAAATCTAATATCAGTATTATTCATCTTCCCCTCTAAATATGTAATATGTGTGACAACAATCGTAACTTGCTTAGTGCAATCCTATACTTCATATGTTTACACATTTAAGGTTATATTGAAGTTCAAAACAAAAAAGATTTCTGTACAATGATGCCCGTGAAGAGCCATTTTTTGCGTTCTTCTCACCTTGAACAAAATTGTCAGTAATGTGTTGCTTAAACACAGAAAAGAAACCATTAAGATCATCAATACCTTGTATTAACCAGGCATAATAGAATCCCAAAGAACGAAGTATAGATGATTTGTCTTGTCTTGCCCAGTTACTTTCAGTTTCATGTGACATACATGATTAAAATATGCGTAAACATTATACTGCCCATGTTTAAAAACGCACCCGAAAATAGTATAAAGCTACCGGTTTAAAAACTTGCCATTTGCTAAATAGTGAACCGCAGCTAAGCGAGCATATAATATATTATGTGAATTATAACGGCATTATTCTGGCCAAAACAGGCTGTATGGGTGTTAGTTGTTTTATGATACATAAATTGTATTTTCTTATCTTCTGATACAAGATGCTAAAGTAATGCAATATATGAAATGTTTCAGTTAAATATGGAATAGTATGATGATATAAAATTGTATATTTTTACTGCTGGAACAATACATACATTATTTTGTACATTTTCATACAAAAACAAACAACAACCAGGATATTATTTTGTATAAATAACAGACCAGTGATGGCTTTGCGCCCTTGGGAATTGTATTTACATATAATCATTGTCTGCAAAAAAGAAATCCAAAAGGAAAACTTGGATTGTTTATTTGTCAATATATTTGATGTTGACAGCTGTTTTAACAGACAATTACATTACAAACAATAACATGAAAAAAACTGACGAAACAATATACATGCAACGAAATAATTCAATTGAAGATCTCCAACAGCAAAATTTCTGAGCTGTACAAGTGCCGTATGGACTGTTTTTCTCATTAAAAATTAAATGTACTACACTCAAACTCTGAGAGCGCATAATTCCAGATCCCTCATCCAGTCCTTGTGGGTAATCTACACGACCAACTTCGACATTTGGACTGGGGTTTAGGTACTTAGAATGTTTTGGGGCGATGTTCAGCTAGTAAAATCTTGTAAAAAATCTGAACAATTACAGCACACTTAATGCAAACCAGGCCAAGAGGATTTCCAATACCCTTTCGGATAAGGCGAGCGTGGACTAGAGGGTTTGTACCGTCATCGACCAGCATCCATGTCATGGCAAATATTAAAAGGTGTACTGGGACTTAAAACCAAACGAATAAAAGATGACTAATAACAGAAAAAAACAACATAAAATATTTTTAAAGAACAAATGTTGATTTCGGCGAATGATCGACAAACGCTTTTTAAAATGCAGTGGTATATATTATGTTACAAATAACATTGATAAAGGTAAACTGACTTACGCTCCTATAAGGTAGCCTATATGACTTTTGTGAGCCTGTAATGTATTTTGGATTTGTGACACAACAAACAGCGGCACATTAAACTTATGTCATTTCGATTATCGCATTAAACCAAATTACAATAAACCCACCTCCAATGCCCGACAAAACGTCATCGAAGACTTTTCGGACAGCTTTTCTGTCTCTCAGAAGTGGCTCATAGCTCACTGTTTCGTCCTGCTTGTTTATAATGCTGATAATTTCTCTAATAAGACGAGAACGTGTATCCAGGTTATCGCAGCAGGTCATTGCGAGTTCAATCACAACCGGCATACAATCTGCAGAATTACGAATATATTATTATATTCCGTAAAATGATTACATAGGCTATCTTTTGCTCATTTTTTTCTCACAGACTTGGTGCTCACTAGCTCTATATTTTATATTTTTTAGTTTCGAATATTTGTTAAACACATATGGACACAATGTCCTGCCATCAACTGTGCACTGAATAGACAATTCATTATTGGTAAACATCAGTGTACTCTCATGTTATTACTTTTGTCTTTATAGCTAATGTTAACGTTTGTGGACTGACAAGTTGACCATAAGACTGTACCTTTTTGGTCAGTTTTTGGTGAATTATATTATATTTATTATATTACTGTATTAGACACACTAGACACACTTTGTATTATGTATTACAATGTATTCGCCAACAAAGTTATGCACATGCTATTTTTAATAACACACATGTATACACTTGCCATTGTTATATGACAGAAAAACAATTAGGCAATGTATTATCGTCTTATTTATAACATTCAATGCACCTTCGTTGTCAATATGATGTTAAAACAATAAGTTTCTACTTTAATTTTGATCTAACGGAACGATTTAGCGATCAAGTTACCTTCCTTATATTGTATAAGATATGCGGAAATTATAAAGATACGTATAATATGTTATGACACACGATAAAGCACAGGTGATCTCGTACATTCAGAATACAATGTCTAAAACAGAGCGATTTTAAACATTGTTATTTTACGTTCTACTTACTCTTCTTATCGGAACATCATAGACATTGATTTTTTAAGTTATAGTAAGTCCATTTATACTGGTTTTGACATTCAAATTACATGTTCTCTGGCATGTAAACTATTTGAACAATTACGAAATCGTATAGGACTTAATGCTAAAACCAAGTATATATAGCTATATAAGTAAACTACTTGGTTTAAGAATACTGAATAGAAATGACAATCAAATCAAAATGTATTATAAACCCTTGATTACAATGTACATCGGTTTCTGCGTAAATGTTACCCAGCATACATTTAAGTATAAGTAGAGTTTATTAAGATAACTTTAGAGAATAAAGACGCCCTGACTGAGGGGCCGCAGCACACTTCTCCATTACGTCAGACTCAAAACAATTCCTAACCATGCCTTCAATATCCTTTTCGCGGTAGATTTACATTTATATCAAAATGGACGATTACGCTTCGTTCGAGTGTAACGGCCCAGAGCTTACATAATTATTGCTACGTGTGCCGGAAACAGAAGGGTAATGCCGTTATGATTATGATTGGAATCGTCCGAATTGGAACGTAGACATTTTAATCCATTTCCATTTTTCTTTGCAAAAACAGCCTATGGCATTTTTCATTAGCATGAGTAACGTCTTTGTCAACTGTTAGCAACGCTTAAATGCATATCTTTGTTGGGATGGATGTTTAAAAAATATATACCTCGCCATCAGCAATCCAAGGTTCAGCACGACAAATAAAAGCAATGTACGCTAGTGCAGTGAATTGTTAATATAAGAATAATGAAACTCCAGAGACATCACAAAGAGAGAAACCCTTATTAACATCCGCAGGTCATTTATTTAAGTCAAGTGACCAATTGCATATACAATACAGGAAAACACAACACAAGACATAAACATGATTAAAAATGGGGTCACCGCCTTGGAATGTCATACCTCGGGATAAATCATCCAGGTGATGATGCTCAAGAACACTGATGACCTGCTCCATTCTAGCATGGTAACGCTCTTCCTCTGTGGATATATATTTAATGATCCTTGTTTAATTGGCATGCTATGCAGTCAGCAAGGTCAATCAATTTACTCATATATCAAACACATTGATGCTTCCAAATGCACTAATAGAGCGATTTTTTAAATCGAGATTTTAATGTATTTGTTAATGTTAGTGGTAAATAATTAACCAGCTTTCGTGATATAAATATTCATGCATACTTGGTATTTCTAAATGCGTTTAAATTTAACTGTAGTGGTCCTAAATTTCTAAATAATAACTGACACATAGGTTTGATGTGTATAACCTCCTTACCACTGAACATTTGTCTTTTCTGAAATTTAAATTTCTACGATTCCATGTAAAGAAATCATTCAGTAAAAAGCTTATACTCACATTTATGTTAGTTTATATTAGATAAATAATGTTAACACTGATATCATAAAGATCTTACTCATCATATGATATCCGATTAATACAATATCCTACGTACTAAGCGCTATCAGAAACCAAAAAAGCTATTGGTTAACACAATTTTTATTTTGGCTACTAACATTTCTTAAAAAAATGGACATATTTTAACACTTTCCGAGAAAAAATTTCTTTGCAAATAACATATTATCTTTGCAAAATCACAACGCTTGGCTACTTATTTACATGTCTTAGTGCCAGCCTAGTAATAGCTGCTTCTTTTACCTGGAGTAAACTGCGCTATGTTCTCTCGATAAGCTTTCTCCGTTTCCTGCTGCTCTTGGAATACATTAATATTTTGTGGATCATGAGGAACGTTGCCGTGTACAATATCTTCTATTTCCCTCTCAATAGCTCTTATGAGGTCCGCCTTCCGAATATATTGGCAAATATCTTCCATTAAAATCCGAAGTTCCCTTACATGAATGTCATAAGAGTCGTCGGAAATATCCCACAGAGCGTTGTACAATTCAGCACGATGTCTGGACATCTGTCGAACCTTTGCATTGATTTCAACGGACACAACTCTATCCTCAGCAATGTCTACGATTAAAAAATGACACCAAATACAGCGGCCATAAAGACGGGTTTGCTCCAACACCAACGCCAGGTACTAACAACATAATATTCTTCTGTCCTATAGTTCGGCTTGTTATTTTTGTCAAATTATTATGTACAAAATGATATATCGTCCATGCTTCTGTCGGCGTATCTGATGGTCTACTTTCGGAGACAGCGAATTCGAGCAATGGTAGAAGGACCCTTTTAGAAACCCTTAAATGTATATCGACAAGGATATATGCCTTCGTGCCGGCGCCTTGTGCCATTTCCGAACTAAGTATCTGAAAGGTTATTGAAATTATATTCACTTAATCAAACAAACAACAATGAAATTATATATAATTGTCGTATAGTATATTCCATATTTCTTTGTTTATATAGAACTCACTAAAATTATTTTTAAAAAACACCTGTCAGAAAAACTTTTTTATCTCTTTTGTATGTAATCCAATAAATTGTTGAATCATATATACAGAACAACACTAAAATAACAATAGTCTTTGTTAGATATTTCACTTCAGATCTCGCTAACTTTTATGTTCAGTCTGATCGCCGTGAATGTGATTGATTTACTTTGCTCATGCGTGTAACATTTCGATTGACAGGCGTCTTGTATTTTCCATTAATTATTCAGTATTACTGAATAGTATAATGGTAAAATCGATAACAATTTCCTCAGTATAGTGAATTCATAATTCTTAATTAAAGGCAATGGCCTATGTGAAACATGATATTCTAATAAACAGCTTTGGAACAAATCGATTAATTGCGTCGATAGAAAAGTACGAACCAATATAAATACATTAACGAAAGGCATATCTTAAAATGTGTTAAGTCAGTGCGGACAAAATATAACAAAATAATGAAAATTGTTGAATTCTGTTTATTGTTTTAAGAATTTCAGCTGCGCCATGGTAAACACGAACTGCTTTCGTATTTTTACCAAAATTTGGGTATGAATACATGCATGTATAACTCAATCAACGATGATGTTTCAAGATGAAATTGTTATAAATGAAAAAATTACAACAATTTTCATTTATTTCTATTTGATGCGTAATAATGTTTGTTAAATGTATTACTATTTCGGGTGTTCTTACGCCCAACACTTTCCAGGAATCTGATAACACTATTTAATGTAACACATCATGATCTATACATGTGTAAGTAGGTGCGTTTTATTTTTAGCGGGGTTTTCAGGAAGCCTACTTTTCGGCGCAGACTTTATCTGCGTCGAAATGCGCGCCGAGTACGCGCCGAAAAACTGTTTACTTGTGAGCGAAACCCGACGCGGTTTTTGGATAAAAACGCATGTGCGTGTATTAACCTTTTATTGACAAAACAGTCATGGTGCTTACAAATCGTGGATTCTTCATCTTTTTGGCTATTTGTTTCCAAATATTTTTCTGTAATTATGGTCTTCATTCCGTCAAGAAGGAATCAAAAATATATATTTTTTTGACTCGTCTCTATAAGCTTCTCATATATTTGCACACCAAACTTCATATTTATTTAAATTGTGTTTATATAATGGTCTGGTGTTGTTGATTGACCAGGAAACTGAGGAATTTACGTAATCGTTTCATCTCTTTGTCATTTTCTGAGCCGAAACTCAAGAAACATCGCTACCCGAAGCGATTTTTTCGGCACCGACAATGTTCAGCGCCGAAAAACGCGTCAATGGAAACTTCATTATGCAATATAGACTGATGCGTGTTCGGTGCCGACTATAGTCGTGCCGCAAATGTTTTCTGCTTCACGTAAACCGGCCTTAATTACTTATTACAGCACCGAACACGGGCAGTATTAATTCGATCTATGCAGCTCTGTGACGATATAATACACTGATTAGCATGGTATTGAAATACATTATGCATATTTCTACTACTGTCTATTACAGAGCTTAAAGGGGCCTGTTCAAATATTGACGAATTGAAATTTTCACACCACTTTATGTCACAAATTCCAAAAATAATATAATAGAGTAAATAAATGAGCGAAATTATACGACTGACAGAAATATACGGTAACTACCGTTTCGTTGAATTATAAAGCGGACTACGATATGGCAGTTTGTGGCCAAAAATCCGCGATACCATGCGATGATGTGATAGTGTTGCCCAAAGCATGAGTCAACATCTTAAAAGAGCATGCCTTTTTTAAATATACACATCATTTCATTATTGCATATTACGGAATCTTTGAACACATCCATCTTTTAGACTAGATAAATCTGGTTGTATTTTAAAGAACATAAAATATTTGATTTGTTTTACTTATAGCTGTCAATTATTTGACCATCTTTGTTTGAATGTTGGATTTCTATTAATAAACTTTAAGTACCCGGTACCATAAATCATACATTTCGATGACTTCTGATTTGTACTGAGATGTAACTAAATGCATTATAGGCGCTTCCACAAATGTCAATCATATTCAAATTAATCTGCAATATTATCAAATCATCGCACTTGAATATCCCGTGTTCAGCGGGTGAACTATTTCATACAAAACATGCTTAACGTTTGTGATATTTAAATGAGCTCGTAGTAATTTTTGTGATTTTCGATGAATGGAAATTTTTCTTTTATCAATAGCTGAGGAGGAGTCTCAACTATTCGTGGCAAAATCCGGATCGGCTTATTCTCCGAAATCCTGAGCAATACAATATATCATCTGCATCCAGTAGACGTTTCCACAAGTGTCAATCAAATGAAAATTATTCTGAAATTTTATCCAATCATTGCACTTTGATATCACATGTTTAACGGTAAATCTATAATACACAAACGAGCACGTGATAAACATTGTGTTGTGTTTGTGGTCTTATATGAATGGAAATTAATTCGTTAACAATAGTTGGGGAGGAGTTTAATTAATTCGTGGCAAAACCTGGAAAGGTCAAATGCAAATGAAGCCTATCGCTTTCGATAGTGAACCATGTGACATCTTTTCGTCCGCGACACGGACAAACCTCGTTTGCAAGTTACTTTTATTCAATATGGACGAAAATAACCGTGCACTGATTGTTCTGAATAAACAGGCGTGACTAGTAGACCAAAACACAATTGAATGAAAAACACATTTGTGTAAGAATTGAACATGCATCCTGTAGATTTTATATTGAGAAATAACGATGAGTAATGAAGTACCATAATAACTTATTACCCTAATGATACTTATTAAGAGTTTCGCTGTAGTTAGGCTGTTAAATGTTTACAATGTGTAAAATATCTCCGACGAAATAACATTTCGTAACTGCACACATAAGTTGCCGATAGTGACAAAGTTGATACATAATTTGGAATAGTTTATACGTATGTTTGTTTTTAAATTGAACTGAAACAAGTTGAGTAAATGTATTAATAAGAATGTTATGTGCATGGCATATATAACGTGACTATGTGCCTCTACAGAAGAAGAGGGTCGTTTACTTGTCTAAACTAGAGTGAGCGCGACGTTTAATTTGTGTTTGCACAATGACATCCTAGAAATCCTTATTTTATTAATGTATTGTAAAGTGGTAACATGGTTTAAGCGTAAAGCACTTACACGATTAAAATTAAAATAAAAACATGCAGTTAAAGGTAAAACACGTAAAATCGGTTGTGGAATCTTTGTTTATGTTGCTGTTGCGGCTGTAGATGATAATGTAGTTTATAATTATATTCTTCGTTAAACGGAAAACACACACTTAAAACCAATGTTTGGCGATAGCATACAACTGTGGTCGGAAATGTAAATGGTTGTTTATATGACTTTGATCATAAGGACTGCGTTTTCTGATCACGATTGTCATATATTCACTTGCTTGATTGGTTTTGCGCTATTTACGTTCTCAATATTTGTTTCGATTTCCTGATTTAATAAAGTGGTAAACGTTCACAGCATTTACTCGTATTGATGCAGCTATCCATACGATACTATCCAATTTACATATATTAAACATAAGGTGCTTAACATTTGTATACCTTTATCTTTAGATAGCCATTTATAGGCACGGATAAAAGTATTACGCACAGCATTAACCGTTCGTTTTTTTAAATCCCTCTACCCATACATATATTTTTATATCTGAATGATTAATTGCGCTAGTTCCATGTCCTTATTGTTTTGAGCGCAACATTGTACATGGATCACTTGTTCTATGATGTAATGGTATTTCGCCTCACAAATTCTTGTTTGGATTGCAACACTTTAAAATGTATGTGTATCACTTGTTAAACGATATAATGGTATTTCGCCTTTACAAAATCTTGTTTTTATCGACACATTTTAAAATTTATATAGATAACTTGCTCTATAATATAATTGTATTTCGCCTTCACCAAATCGGTGTTTAAATTTTTATTTAGAAGCCCCGTTTAATATTTACTATAAATTTGAGTACAATGACATTGCAGATAAAGTGAAGTATTATATAATGAAGTAATAATTCATTTTTTTAATGACAGTGTGCATACGATTTACTACTGTTTATTTTATATGTGTGCCACGTATTTACCTGTTTTTTCTTATTTATCGTACATGTATGCTGAATCTTCGAACATGTGTTCACATCTAAGGAGGGAATTTCCCAAATGCTAAAGTCAAACTGCCTCCTGTTCATGGTGTTCAGTATGTTACAGTGTAACTGACATTGTACATTGCAAACGTCTTTTAAGAAGAATGAATACATTTTGTTTTAATCTGTATTTTAGAAGATGTATCGGTTTGATTTTCGTAAACAGTAACAGATGGTCATTAATATATAAATGTCGTGTGAGCACATTCAGTGGATAAGGCTAGCCACTTAAGCAACCTTCTATCACGAATATACTGTACACATGTGTGAGAAATAGGATCTCAACCTTCTATCACGATAATATACTGTACACATGCGTGAGAAATAGGATCTCAACTTTCTATCACGATAATATACTGTACACATACGTGATAAATAGGATCTCAACTTCTATCACGATAATATACTGTACACGTGTGTGAGAAATAGGATCAACCTTCTATCACGATAATATACTGTACACATGTGTGAGAAATAGGATCAACCTTCTATCACGATAATATACTGTACACATGCGTGAGAAATAGGATCAACATTCTGTCACGATAATATACTGTACACATGTGTGAGAAATAGGATCAACCTTCTATCACGATAATATACTGTACACATGCGTGAGAAATAGGATCAACCTTCTATCACGATAATATACTGTACACATGTGTGAGAAATAGGATCAACCTTCTATCACGAATATATACTTTACACATGTGTTAGAAATAGGATCTAATTTTTCACAGGTGTGAACATTGAGATATCATTTCTCACACATTATAGTCTTATTCCTTATATTTTCTTTGAAGTTTGTGATCGCATCCACTTTTTGATATGCAATTGAATCATATTTTTCTGTGATACTCACGCATATCCCGTTTTTAGCCAGTCACTATCTTCACACTTAAACATGTGACAAATGATCTTCTATATTTCCCAGGTGTGTGAAAAATGTGGTTTGTGAAAAATCTGATCCTATATCCATTCATCTACATTGTTTTTATTAACAATTTTAAAAGCAACTGTAAATGGAATAAATGTCACGCTTTATGTCACGAGTGAAACTAAATGGCATCAATAAATACTGGTTAAATTTAAATATCTACATCATTATGAAAACGGCAAATGAATTGAAATCAACATTCATTTAGTAGTAGGTATTGTATGCTTAAAAGTACGTCTAAATATCAATCTAATTGAAATCAAAACCAATCAGCTGTTTTAAACTGATGTTTAATGAGATAGGTCTCCTTGTTTACTCACATTGCAGTTGTTAATTTATTTTTGTAAGGTAAACACCCGGAGAAGGTGGTTTCTGCACATGCTGATAAAAGCAAGGTCCGACTTTCTATCTATCTGAATACCAATTGGAAATTCTATGCATTCATCAACAACATCATTGCAGCAAGCGTTGTCTAAATTGACTTCGACAACTGCATCTTTTCCATTAAATCTGTAGGCGCATAACCATAATCGTGACTTTCCTGCAAACACAAGTCCTCGAGGCTCATCTATAACTTGTTTTAAGTCCATAATTTGTACGCGAATACCATTGTTATCCAGATGGATGACGCGCTTCGTCAATGATTCTGATACAATGATGGACTTACCGTTTGCATTTACTGTTACATACCATGGTTCTGAAAAGTGCTTGTTCGTGAGTCTTTTCAAAATAGTTCCGTCGTTGTTCATTATCTTTACATTGCTTTCCGGTGACCCATACTTTACATATAAACTACCACAGCAATATGCAAGATCTCGACATTGCGCATGATTTTTTATCTCTGACTATTGATAACTGATCATTTCTGGTGTCGACGACGATGAGTTTAACTGCGGCTGGAAAACAGACAACCGCCCGATCGTCATCGATGACAGTTACATCCCATGGATGATACTTTTTGTTACAGTCTTTGTCACAGAACGACGTACAGCATGTTGGTATAGGTGTACCGAGTAATTTACCGGAATTTGTATCAATCAATTTTATACATCTGTTGCCTAAATCGGCTGCGACAAGGCGTCCAGCATCGATAACAGAACTACTGTTACTGAAGGCGTTCTCGCATCTGAATGAAAACGAAGGTCAATGTTCCTCAATAATGTAACCTTTGTCTTGCTCGATTTCGCCTTAGGGTTGATCCTGCGAGTTAAGTAGTCTTTGAATTACTGATTACCAGTTCGAACATTAATAATACAACAGTACGATTTGATTTATATGCATTAATTTGAAATATAATGTACCCTGAACGTTTGATGGTATTAATTTAATAAGTAAAAAACCAAGTTGTAAGATCTACTAAAATTAAATTAGTTAAAATAAGTTAGTGGTCACTATTTCAAAACCTATGACAAGATTGCTTTGTATTTTACTATCATAATTCCTTTTATTTTTATTCAAGATATATTTTTTCCTTACCGTACAATAGTTTTCTTGGGGTTTTCAAAGCTGCTAACTTCTGCAAAACAAATAATGCCGTTTACCGTACTTTTGAAGTGTATATTTATCCTATAATTACAGCCGAATCGATCGGATATATAATAACTCATCGTATAAACTTGAGCTATATCCTTCGATGTTTTATGCACACGTTTATTTGATCGTTATTTTTAGAACGCTATGTATTTTAATATGACGTCCTACCAAATGATGACGTTTAAAGTAAACAAAAAGAAAACCAGTGTTAAAACTGCGAAACCAAAGTTATTAATTTTTTTCACATATGTTCACTCTGTTTAAAGGATTTATGAGAATAGCATAATCGGGTAAATAGAATATTAGATGAGTGTGTGATAAAGATGAAGTTTATCATGCTCGGAATGAAAATTTGAGCGCTCGGCAAGCCTCGCACTCATCTGTTTCTAAGCCTCGTCTGATAAACTTCATTTCATATAACCTAATATTCTCTTATAGATTAATGTGCATTAACGACATGACCCCGTTTTTAAATTAGCTCATACTGTATCTACCTGTACCGAGCAGGCTGGTAGCAAATGAAACGTCGGGATAATCAAGTTGAAGCTGCTTCTGAAGAACATCAAATGTCGGCTTCAGCTGTCCAGTCATGATGGAGATCTTGAAGTCTTCGCGATCACTAGGTGAATGGCATGCTACATTCAGTAGGATAGTTCCATGATCGGACTCCTGGACAGTGAACCTGCGCTTGGCGCGGATTTGTAACCTCTTACTTCGAGTTCCTTCACCAGTTGCCTAGCTAAAAGTAACATTACGACAGTCAATCGTGTATTCACTTTAGTACTAATAACACTATGAAGACAAATACTACATGTAGAAAAAAACGAAGATTCGACATGATAAAGTTTGAATCTTTAGCTCCAGTAATGTTCTACACAGCATATTTGGTTAATGCATACATAGTAATATCACCATTTTGCAAAAATGTACTACGTCTCTAGTTCGCAAGCCCCACAAACAGGTAAACAAATGTTAACGCAAGTATGTATCATGTATTAATTTTACTATTAAGTAAGGGACAAACTGCAACCACACAAACGCGAGTTTAATAGGTAGAAATAAACAGTGATACATTGTGCCAAATCAATATTGCTATAAAAACACAACTGAATACATGTTTGCTATTCAAATATTTCATTTATTATAAAATTATTTCTTTGTTAACTTCCAAAACACCACAAAAACCGTAACACAAAAATGATCAGTTTGCGTCATTTTGGCATAGTTTAACAAATCAAAAATATGTATTTCATCTTACCCAAATTTTCCATTACACAGCTGGAATGGTCCCTGTATAAAACGGCCTCATGCTCGTAATGTTCACATCCGGGCACCATGCGTATTCCATATTCAGTTATATCGTCAATTCGCCCTTGACACGTGCGTTTAACATGCGGAAGAATTTTGAGATATAATGGGGACGTACACAAATTTGTATGCAGCCCGGTTGTGCGTTCAAATCTGAAAACAATAATTTTCATGCGAATCAGACATGTACTTTATTTATGCAGAAATTTAATGTCAACTGAGATACTTGAATGCTGCAGTGGTGTGTCTGCTGTTACTATGAAGATACGAAACAACAAAAACACCATTATTTGTCTAAATTACATTGATCTAGATTGTCTGACCTAAGCTCATATAAGTCATCCTATATCAGGATTATATTAAGCGTGAAAGACAAACCTGCATAACACCAAACGTTCTTTTAAATTTCACCTAAAGCACCGGCAGTGCTCGAGAGAAAGAAAATGTTTTATCTGTCCTTGTAGAAAATAAGCACAATGCAATATGCTCTGATTAGCATTTTTTTACTACACTGAATTTACTTCCAATGCCCGAGAAGACTTTATCCAATGCGTTTCGGACTGATTTCTGTCTCTTAGAAGTGGAACATAGCCCTCAGGTTCCTCTCGGCTGTTTACGAGGTTAGTCAGCTCTCTAATGAGACGACTACGTTTGTCCCGATTACCGTAGCCGGTCATGACAAGTTCGATCACAAGCGGAATAACCTCTGCAGTATTATGTACATATTACGGTTAGACATGCTAAATGTTATGTTTTGTCCAGGACAGCGTTAATATCAGGTAGGTATATTTAGTATATATAATTAGTTTAACATGTTCTTTATACATTTGGTGTGTATCGGTATGGGCAAAATGTCCTGAAAAACAAGCATCAACTGTCGTACAGTATAAAAATTTGTTTGTTGGTCAAATCATTTTAGTATGAAAAAAATACAATTTAAATATTTGTTTATACAGCTTAGACAAATTCACCTGACAATCATTTGCTCTTAAAGCATTAATACGCGCTTGATTTTTTTCTATATTTATACCCGGTTTTGCTTATGCGCATTGATACCACGGTGGAAATCGCTTAGTTTATGACGTTCAAACCTAATAATTTATGTTAGATGATGTCAAAAGCCTGAGCCTTCTTCAATATAGGAATAATGAAACTCCAGAGACATCATCAGGAGAGAAACCCCTATTACCATCCGTTGGTCCTTTATTAGAGGCAAGTGATCAATTGCGTATACAATACAGGACATTACATACATCAAAACACACACCATAAAAAATGATTACAACTGGTATCACCGCTTTGGAACGGTCAATGCAAAGCATTGGGGGTTTAAAACGGTTTAAAGGCACGTCGAACCTCACACATAGCCCAGAAGAACTCACAAAACACGCAATTGTAAATAAACTTTAACATCATAATATTGCAATTTAAATTAAATAATAATCAAACTAATATTCGAATACTGGTAAGATATCCGGATACTTAAAAAGGATCCGAATACCTTATTGAGTGAGCGACAATGCTCCTGTTGTAATGCATCACGTGTTAATAACCGACGAGCCATGTTTCTTCAGACGTTAATCCGCATAACGTACATCATTGACAGACTGACATAAATCCGTTAATTGGTTGTTCGCACCAAGGGGCGGGAGCCTATAACCGTACCTTATCACCACGTGGTAATTGCCTAATTGCCCACACAGGCCTATCGACCTTGTCTTTGGCCGTTCTTTCTTTCCGATAATTGACACTAATTGGCATGATGGCTCCAATTAACGGGCATAACACTGGCACAACGCTGCGAAAACTTTCACTGTCCAATCATATTCAACATTTCATAAAGTTGCCAATCAAAATTTTTCTCTAATAAAACAAATCACAAATTAAGTTTTATTTCATTAGTTATCCTAACTAATTACGAGTGTACATGTGTTTCATAATCAAGGATTAATCCACGTGTACGTGATTATCTGTGTAATTTTATTTTCAATCATTTTGCGTGATTCTGATCATTGGACGTGGATAACAGTGATATAGTCTTGTTTATTTTGTTTTCAGGATGTATTTGACATGCTTTGCTAATCATTCACATTTAATGTGTTGCTTATACATCTTTTAATAAAGTAATCATGTTTAAAAACGTGCCTTTATTATTATTTTGTTACAAACAATACGTTACCATTCTATGCATAGGGTTTTGTGAAAAAAATTGTCTATATTTACTCATTTTAACGATACGAATATCCGGATAGTATCCGAATACCGACTTAGGGTACGAATCCCATCCCTAAATAAAAGAGAATATTAATTTAATTGAATTAAAATTTAATTACTCAATGGTTGAATGTTCGCCAGAGCAACAGAAATGCAACTTTCTGAGGCACAATGAAATGGAGTAAATACAATTATCAACTAAATCCCTTCTTGTTGACAAGTTTTCAAGAACTAGCATCATATAGTACAAATGCCAGATCATCGTCGTGCATCTCAGGAAGAAGCCATAATACGTGGTGTAAAAGGACAGATTACATAGCTTGATTGTATATGTTTAATATTTATAATGAATAGGGTCACTGGAAATACCGAAATCTACATGAATCTACCGGAATCTACATGAATCTGTCTAAATAATACCGAAATCTACGATAAACCTTTATATTTTCAACATTTTATAATAAATTATCGTAAAATAAACAACAACAAATACAAAACATATAATTTAGCAATTTTATTCACCACATATGTCAACAACAAAGTATAAAACTCATGTGAATAGCGATGAATCGTATCTCAATAATAATGAAGGATGTGATATGAAGTTAAAGCCCCTTTATTTCATAACAATGTGTTATTATTTTAGATAAAACTGTTTTTTTTTTGTTTTTTTTCGAATTGACCTTTTATCAAACAAAAATAATAGTAACATTTAAAATGATTAACTGGTTTAAAAAACTTAAGGGACTTTCATACATTAAAAATAAATACAAAACAGACATCAATATAAACATACATTATTTTATATATGCACATAACAATAACAAGTGACATGAAGTGAACACTTAAGTAAAAGTCCCGTTATGTCATAACAATGTGTTCTTATTTTCGGGTTTGTGTTTTTTCAGACTAAAATTTTTTTATTTAAAATGATTTAATGGATTTTAAAAAAATGCTTGATTTTCATAAAGGGACTTTAATTACAATAAATTACAGACAAGACATACATCAAAATCAACAATGGCAGATAATAAAAAAGTATATAAATACAAAACATAACGACATTATAGCATATCAGTATTAATGAAATATTAACTGATCATCAACAATGTACTACACTTATTGATGGTGAAACGTTCGTGTTTCCCAACACAAATATTTGTCTTATATTAACTGATCATCAACAATGTACTGCACTTATTGATGGTGAAACGTTCGTGTTTCCCAACACAAATATTTGTCTTATATTAACTGATCATCAACAATGTACTGCACTTATTGATGGTGAAACGTTCGTGTTTCCCAACACATATATTTGTCTTATATTAACTGATCATCAACAATGTACTGCACTTATTGATGGTGAAACGTTCGTGTTTCCCAACACAAATATTTGTCTTATATTAACTGATCATCAACAATGTACTGCACTTATTGCTGGTGAAACGTTCGTGTTTCCCAACACAAATATTTGTCTTATATTAACTGATCATCAACAATGTACTGCACTTATTGCTGGTGAAACGTTCGTGTTTCCCAACACAAATATTTGTCTTATATTAACTGATCATCAACAATGTACTGCACTTATTGATGGTGAAACGTTCGTGTTTCCCAACACAAATATTTGTCTTATATTAACTGATCATCAACAATGTACTGACTTATTGCTGGTGAAACGTTCGTGTTTCCCAACACAAATATTTGTCTTATATTAACTGATCATCAACAATGTACTGCACTTATTGCTGGTGAAACGTTCGTGTTTCCCAACACAAATATTTGTCTTACATTAACTGATCATCAACAATGTACTGCACTTATTGCTGGTGAAACGTTCGTGTTTCCCAACACAAATATTTGTCTTATATTAACTGATCATCAACAATGTACTGCACTTATTGATGGTGAAACGTTCGTGTTTCCCAACACAAATATTTGTCTTATATTAACTGATCATCAACAATGTACTGCACTTATTGATGGTGAAACGTTCGTGTTTCCCAACACAAATATTTGTCTTATTTATGTTGGATTTCCTACGGTCCATATTCAAAATCATTATTGGCTAATTCAACCCGCTACTTTGTGTTTAGTGTACACATATTGTGACATATACCAGTAACACAATTCATTGGCAGTTTGTACATGTATATCCTACTGAATGTCAATATTGGGGCGCTTAACAGTAGTTGTCTTTACATTAACTTTTATTTTCTGAGCACCTGGTTTTTTACCGTTAGTCTTAGGAGCAACTGTACGGGCTTGACCATCGGAGGACATTACCAACTTACTGACACAAATCTTAAGGTGACGCAATTTAAAAAAAAGATAATTTAGCTCCTGGACAGGCATACTTATCCAGTGTGACTTGGTGACCTGAAAGTGTTTGCAACTATCAGCTAATCTCAGGGTTCCACTACCCAACAGAGCACTTCGAATTTCCTTAAATTTGCCTTCAACCAACTGATGCATTATTTGAACAAACTTTGTCAAACCTAGGGTTTTCCAATTGACTGTTTGTTTCAGGACATGATTAATGGACTCACAATTGTTATTTGTCCAATTGAACTTGACCTTGCCGTTCTTGGCGGGTTCATTTACCTTCTCTTGCAGGTGAGGTTTTAACCTTTTCCTAAAGTAATCTAAAAATCTATCATATATACTTTTATCATAGATTTCGGGTATAAATTAGGTAGATTCATGTAGATTCCGGTAGATTCATGTAGGATTCGGTATTTCCAGTGACCGTTATTAATATAATTGAAGTAGTTTAATATGAAACTAAAACGATCATTACTGCATGTACTTATGCAAACAGAAAATGAAAAATTGTTAATTCTGCAAAACGTGAATCAAATACCAAATATCATATTTTGGTGTCCATGTGCCGTAGACACTTGTTAATCTGTTATAACGCGTTTGGGGATAGGTTTTTAAATTAAATCGATATATATTTAAAGCTGTTTACCCAACGAGAATAGATAATTATTTACAATTAAAAGAAATTCTCGAATGTCAGATGAAGCGTACCATGTACCATTACCCAAGCGTACCAGGATGAACCGTACCACTTTGCAGGACGAAGCGTACCACCCTATATTGCACACGGACAATGAATGAAATAATATTTTTAAAGATGAAATAAAATATTGTTAGCATTGTCCATCGTCATTCATTAAAAATAACATGAAAAAAAGTCAAGATTAAAGCAAATTCAAAAAAAAGATTGAAAAAATAATATTAATAAATTAATAAACTTATGATATCTCAGTTTGATTGACTGAGAATTTACAAATGTAACTAGCGGTTTGCAATTATAAATTAAAGTAAATTAAAGTAAATAATGCGGTTGATGTGTATCTACACTAAGTTAAATTGGGCACTCATCAAGAAATATGATGGGAATAGTTTTATTGTTTAATAAATTTTTAAATGTACTTATGTAAAATAAAAGTTCTGTACTGATTACTAGTTTCCTATAACTAAAAATGAATGGCCATACAGTACATTTTATCGGTATTTCAATTTGAAATGTATGTAAATTGATTAATGATGAGACTGAAATAAACTATGACATGTAATTAGAAAAAAACAAACAATACATGTTATGAACAGTGTATCATTGTAATGTTGTATGTGCTTTGTTTTATGCTATTGTAGATGCATTATATAAAAGTAATTTAATTAAAATTAAACCATTAAAAATTGACGTATTATAATATTTTAATATAATATGAAACAAATAAAATCCATCTTGATGAATTTTAAAATATTAATTGACTAGTAACTATTTTTACATGTTCCTATTAAATTTAAGCAACTGAATGTCTTGTTTTCCTTTTAAATTAATTAAAATCAGGCTAAGGCTGTCCATATAAAACGAACGAACGATTGGAATTGTTTACCCTCGGGACTTCGGTTGAAAACCATTGCCCGAGCACACTGCTTAACATAAATACTTCGCTTATATTTAGCTATACAATTCCCTTAATGTGTCAGGAAAGTTACATATATAAATCTTTGCAGTGTGGGTGCGGTGCCAATAATAAAAATCTATGCTTAAAAATAGCAGTATTTGTAAAACTTGTTCAATAACTTACATGAAACACAATATATAATGTAAATAACAGTATTGTGTTATAAAACTTTATACAAACAAATACTCTGCCTATTTAACACTATAGAATATAGTAATATAATAATATATAAGAATATTAAAGGATTTCTTAAATTTCACATTAAAGCACAATGTTCTTGTATAAGGAAACAAATGCAAAGGTATACACAGTTTAAATGGAAGCAACTCTGCAATAACCTTTTATTTGTCAGCAGGAATTACCTCCCTTATACTATTATAGAGTTAAACTGTACACTTTATGAGAATGTATAATAGACTATTCTATTTGTAAATATGTGGGCAATAGGATTAAATGGGTATAGCGTTCTTTGCAACAGGGGAAAAAATTAAAGGAAGAAAACTGAGTTTAACATATACTAACATAAGAAGGTGGAGAATGGAAGAAATAGCCCAACTAGAATAAGAATTAAATGGAGGGAACACATAATTTTATGTGAATCACCATTTTTTCTAGAACCATTATGCAGCAAATGCTGCAACGGAGTTGTTGAGTCTTGCTTACTTAGAGATCTGGGTAAATTTTGGTAATAATTACCATATACTATATGTCGTATTAAGTTTAAAAACCAATGTGCGAATACACATGGGACGGTATTTACAATAACGACTATAAACAATTTTAATTATTTCCAGACCACTAAGTGGTTCAGCATTGTTTTACAATATCTGTATCATCTGCATGTCTTTACACATGAAGATAGAGAAAATAGGTTAAATGCTTTCTAACCTTTATTTATTATAAAGTTCAAGTACCTGAATATACAGTGTAAAATGAACTATTTAATTAATAGTTAAATAATATAAGACTGCTAAAGTACCTTGCATCTGCAAGTATATGTTGTTGGTATGTTATATTTTTCTTTATAATTGTTATATTTATTTTAATGTTGGATGTTACAATTGCATGAGATGCTTTTAACTAATGCTGAACTCTTGTGGGCAGGGAATATAGCTTATTGTTCCAACCTGAGACCCTGTCCATTGAGATTTATACAAGATTGTTGGGCTATTTAGTGGAATGTAGCCTACCCCAGGGTGACAATTTAAAAAAAAATGAACAAACATAGCAGGATGAAAATCCAATGTACAGTAAAATTTAGGATTAAACATACACTACATCTTTCCGGCACTATCAAATGGCTTACTTTTTAGGGCCTTTAAAAATAACACAGATAAATCAAGATATAACTAACAAAAAGAACTGACTAGGCTGTACAAATATATACAGATAAAAGAAAATCACCCTGGGGAGCACATTAAAGGAGGACTTTGTCTCGTTCGTAATTATTACAAGATGGGATAGCACCGGTGGGGGAGGGGCATTTTGGCCGGCAGTGCTTTAACGGGATTTTGAGATATTGAGACCAGGGGGGCGCACAGGTTTACATGATTTACATATATAGGACACATAAAAGAGGTAGTTTAACACATTAAAAGCTAAAAATGTGGATAATCCCTGCCATGAAAGAGTTATTTATTAAAAATATGCAAAATACTACATTATGCAAAATACTGCATTAAGAATAACTGCAGAGGATCACTTTATGTATAATTAGACCTAGATATTATTTCTCTATATAGTGCATATAAACTGCAGCAGGCAACAGTTTGATATGTCGCCCGCTACCGCTATGTCGCCTGGTACGCAAATGATACGGGATTGTTTGGTATAATAAAATAATTATTGACTTGCTTGAGGGTGACAGTTTGTCTCGTCAACCCTCGACAAACACTGTCGACCATGGCTAAAGCCTCGGTCGGCAGTGTTGCCTCCGGTTGACAAGATGCACTGTCAAGGAAGTCAATATTTATATAATATTACACCGAAATAATTGCAAACTTGATTGTTATTAACAATATGATCAAAATACTTGCCAAAAAATTAAGAAACTTGCTACCCCTGTGGGTTAAAACAATATGTAGTACACATTAAAAAATTGATAACTGGGTCCTCCTCATTTTATATAAATTCTGCAATAAAATGGGGTTTATGAATACTTGACAATAGTAAACGGGGCAAACTGCTTAACTAAAAAATGGCTTAAAATAAGGAATCCTTGGTCAATCAGATTGGCCAAGGTTGAGGGAGGGCTCCGTTAGCAACAGAGACATATATAATAACACGGAATTTAAATTAAAATATGTGCTACTATCTTCCTGTGCGCCCGGCCCAGCCTGGCTCATGTTAGACCATGGAGGGAAAGGGGGGGGGGAAAGCAAATGGAATAGGGGGATTCCTGCAGCCATTAGAACATTGTTTATTGTTCTACTGAAAACTATAATTTACAAATTAAATTAAATTAAGTTAAAATGGCATATATTTGTCAATTTGCCTGGGGTCCAGGAGGTATAAATATAAATTATCAATAAATATGTGCACAATATATGAGCACAAAATATTAAAATGTCAGAAGTAGAACCGCTATAACCATGTATCACAGGCAAATATCTTTAAATTGTAACTAAAAGTACAGTACTGTTGACCATTGACATAGGCAGTTAAACACAATATAAACACTGGCTGGGTTTAACCCTCTGAATGCTCTACTGATCCAGTATACTAGATAAAAGACAAGTAGATTGTTGAGAGTTCTCTCCCATGATGGGAAGATATAGGGATGTATAAAGAATTTGGTCAGGCAGGAATTATCTGCCCTTCAGTAGGCTAAATATCACTAATTCCCCATATATATGGGATTGTAATGTACTAAAAGGAAAATTAGTGTATAACACACTGGAAGACAGTAAATAGATGTAATTATTGCTAAAAAAAGGAATAATTAAAGCACTGTACAGTTAAAAGCTGTTCAGTGATATATTTCCCCAGATATGGGAAAAGGTTTATTAAATTTAAGTTTTTAATAAAAAAAAAAATATGTTCCTATTAAGCTGCAGGACCCCTATTTGTTTTTATATTTTATCTGTAATCTGGCAATCCATAAGATATGTTCCCAGAGATGTGTACACTGGTAATTTATTTTTGCCAGTAGGGTTTAAAATATTATTAAGGGTAAAATCAATGTTTAAGTTGGAAAAAGTGGTTTTAAGCTGTTCTCTCTGTGTAGAGAACTGGGGGCACTGTGTAAAAATACAAAGTAGCAATAAAACAGCTCAGTTTCTGTGCAAAACAGACGTTAAAAACGGATTGACCTATTTAGAATGACAAGGGAAAATCGGTCGGCCAATCGAGGAGTGCGCGTGACGTCACAGTCAAGGTATTCCTATTGTGTTAACGTTTATCTAAACTTTAATGAGTTTGGGGGTTAAAATAAAGGTTAATAAATAACTTTTTGACTTGGAATTGCTATTATCATATGCCACAGGGGTCATACTATAGCATATTAAAACATAAATGGATTTGGAGAAAAATAAAATGTTAACTTTATGTGGTTAAGTCATTGAGAATTGAAAACCGCTCACGCGGTGACTTTTTACAAAAAGTGTCCAAGTTTGGGCTTTAATAATTATTCTAATAATTACAATGGCTCTTAACAACAATCAGCCTATGATATAAGAAACAGTGCAACTGTCTGGGCTTCTTAGAGGACCTGCTATGAGCCAGCCGATCAGAATTCACAAACCATAAGAAACGTCTAGAAGAATACAAAGTTTGTTTATGCAGTAAAGTTTCTTTACCAATTGTTATTGTTAATACAAATAATTAGAAAAGTTTATTGGTTTCAATGACAATTAAAAAAATTACTCATGCAAAAACATCATTTTTAAGTGCGATCAATGCGCAGGCATGAGTTAGTCTATATGAAAAAAATGCAAAACACAATAATGTCTTGAAGACTTCCATTAACATTTAAAGGCATAGTTATGTTCACATTTTAGAAATAAAAAGTAAAGCCTTTGCACAATTTTCTTATCAAAACTAGAAGACTTATAATATGTATGTGAGTTTTTAACGTTATGTTAGAAAGAAATTACAAATTGAAATTGCCGCCACTTGAATATATTGTCTGACAAAATTACTCCCGGGTCAAACTCTGCTGATAATTTTTACATGGAAAAGGCAAATAATTCGATAGATAAACAGTGACAACAACAGAAAATTCCATATTTACCTGTTGAAATTGGTTTTCCATGTATAAAGTCCAACAATACAGCTTTTATGTTAAAATTAACCGAAAAACCAAGGCCGCTTCTGATATCAAAACGACATTGTTTACACAAATGGCGACCAGCGACACCTTCCGCTCGGGGGAAATTACCCTAATAAACTGGTTACAAAACAGTAACATTTATTGATTTCACACTATTTAAGGGATTAAATGATTAAGTTTGTTACTTATGACATTTTCTATCGAAATCACTGCATATTAATGACATGCACGCATAATTAAACAAGGAAATAATTGGAGAAAATCGTGTAGAAATTGTAATCTCGTTTTTTTCTCGATAACGTCGTTAGCGCCACAGGACTCATTTTCGCTGACCGCGTCAAATATTCGTCAGGTTGGCGATTATCGTAGACTCAGGGAGTCTGTCATGAAGAACAATTGCGAGACCCCTAAACATGACAACAAAATTTGAATAAACACCTTAAAATGTGTTTTAAAAAAGATACAAATTACTTTTCATAAACTATTTTTGGACAGCTGTTAGCTAGGTTAGCAAAGAACAATATTGTAATGATACCATTTAAACGTAGTTGTTTCCTTTTATAACTCGTTATGTTTGACGTTTAACGTCATAATTGAAATGGTATACTGACTCTATGAGACTATATTTTCATATATGATTCATATTACTGTTTTAACATTTTTATCTTATCTTCATTCATATTTATTCTATTTTTTGAGTTGTTAATATTTCATTTTATTTAACTAATTTTTAATATGAACTTTTTATTTGCTATATATAATCACGTGCGGGACGCTTCAGCATTGATTAATAAAATTTAAAAAGTTCAGTGTAACTTAGCAGCATGCAATTAAACGTCCAGTCTCTCTAAATACCATAATGATTGCCATTTCAATTCCTAATCTTCAAAACAGAAACAGAACGTCGAAATACATGTACAATGTGCATTAATGAAATATTGCGCGCTCCAAGGCGGCGCCCCCAGTTTTAATCATTTTTATGTTTTGTTTTGTTTTGTGTTGTACTTATTGTCCTGTATTGTATAGGCAATTGGTCACGTGCCTAAAATAAATGGCTAGCAGATGTTAATAGGAGTTTCTCTCCTGGTGATGTCACTGGAGTTTCATTATTCTTATACGCGATAATAAAATCTGTTTTTTTTTCCATTTTTTGTTGTTTTCTGACTCTTCCATTAATATAACGAAACAACATCCTTTAAGTACTAAGTCTAACATCCACTTGATTTCAAAGGTTGCGTGCAATACATTATATTTTATATTCGTTGTTTTGGAACGAATTTTGTCTCCTGTGTAGTATTTAGTTGTGCAGCCAAAATGCTTTCCCATATTTACTTCCAGTAAATGAATGAAGAATACATTTCTACATCAAGCATTGCCACGTCGTCTAATCCATAAGTAAATCTGGAAGTTAATAATGGTAATGCATATCCACGTAAACGGATAAGTTAACTAACTCTCTTAATTTGAATATGAATGACTTTGTAAAAACGTCTCTTGTTTAAAATAATAATATGACTGTGAGAAATGACATAGAAGATATTCGTTGATCTCTGAGTCGGATTGTGTTTTATTTCATGAGTGATCATAGAAAACAAATTGTGGTAAAATTAGAAATTAAGTCGATATGTTTACATAATGGTTTGCTTAGTTATGTGTCATTATATAATACTTTATCATACCATATTACACCCCTGAGTTAATAAGAAGACAGGATTAAGATATTGCGATCTGCTCTCTGTACGGCTATAAAAGCAGCATTTTCACTGTGCTCATTAGATGGACTCCTCATTTTGAACAGATAACATCTTGAAGACTCTTAGTAAATTGTTAAATTAACTTAGTGTTAATATTTTGGACTTTGCTGGTAATTATACCCCCACAACGAAGTTTGAGGGGGGATATATAGGAGTGAGCTTGTCGGTCCGTCGGTCTGTCGGTCTGTTGGTTTTGGATTTCCGGATGATAACTCAAGAAAGGCTTGACATACTCAAATAATTTTTGGTACACATGTGTAACATCATAGAATACAGGTCAAGATCTATGTTTATTACAAACCACTAAATTTTGACAGAGTTATGGCCCCTTTTCGACATGAAACTCCCTAAAACATGCTTTTCGGATAATAACTCAAGAATGGCTTGACATATTCAACAAATTCTTAGTATACATGTGTAGCATCATAAAATACGGGTCAAGTTTGACTTTGGTTACAAACCACTAAATTTTGACAGAGTTATGTCCCTTTATTTGACTTAAATGCCCTAAAAGCATGGTTTCCTGACGATAACTCAACTATGGCTTGACATATTTAAATAATTATTAGTACACATCTGTAGCATCATTAAATACAGGTCAATTTCGGCTTTGGTCACAAACCACTAAATTTTGACACAGTTATGGTGCCCCTTTTTGACTTAAATTCCCGAAAAACATGAACAATCACTCATGAAAGGCTTCATATATTTAACTTATTTTTGGTACATAGGTGTAACATCATAAAATACAGATCCAGTTCAACTTTGGCTACTAACCACTTAATGTTGACATAGTTATGGCTCCTATTGAAATTAATTTTTTCAAATACACTGTTGACCATTCACAAATTAAAGCATCCTCTCTGTCCAGTTCTTCGAATGGATACCATATTTTTGTGACAAGGCCATATTGTGGGGGTATATCCGCCACTCATGTGACAATTCTAGGTATCTTTAGTTATTTGTGAAGTTGATTTATTATTGTTCCTTAATTAGAGGAATACTTCTACACTGTTTTAATATTTCTCCTTAATTGAGAAATACTTCCACACTATTTAGAGTAAACTATGCTACTTGTTAGTATTTGCTTGTATGGTATATATAAGTATATATAAGTAAGAGCTTGTAGTTTTGGGAATCTTTTAATAGTTCAACAAAATAATAATGATTTCATTTGCAACACCTTAATTACAATTTTAAATATTACATTTTTGATTATTAACTTGATAAGTAAATTTTAACAAATGGCCAGTATTTGCACATATGGTTATCCATTTAATAATCAAGTAAATAAAATGACTAATAAGACCATTACACAAAGAGCCAGTATAAGCATACATGATATATGTATGTAAGGGCTTTGAGTCTTGGTCATTATCTTATAAAATAAGTAATTGTCCCCATTTACTAAGTAACAGGGTCCTTCTCACCTTATTTTTTTATTTTTTTAAGTAACACACATAACTTAAAGCTTTTTAACATCTTTTATTGATACTTTTTATTATGTGGCCTTTTGGATTAGCTTTATTAAGTCTAATTTTTAACTTGTTCATTGTAACAGGTATTTTGATCTCGTTTCTGTTAACAGTATTCAATCTTACATCTTACAATCTTAATTTATAATCCACAGAGAAATGTAATGTTTACAGTATATTTTGCCCAAAATGTTCATGTAAGCATTCATGTATGGGTTGTTTAGACTGTTACCAGATATCATGACAGAATTATAAAAAAATATCGATTTTCAGTTGTTTATCCTTAAATAAACAACGATTTTGAGTTCTAATGCGTATGCATTAAACTACGAGGGCGTCAGCCCGAGTGTTTTAATATATGCTCACCAGAAATAAAAATCGTCGTTTATTTACAGATTAACAACGACAAAATGAACATTATTTTGATTTTAACATGACCAGACAACATATTATGCAATTACAACGCGAACTATAATTTACAGTTTCTGAACTAGTTTTTCGAAGTTGTTTATTGGCAATTTAACAATGGAAATTTTGGGCGTGTCATGTTAGAATAGCATTACTCTACTGACGATGATGCTGGTGTAAACTGACACTTGAAATAAATACATATTCTTTCTCGTTAGATTTCCTTTAACTCCATAAAAGGCAATATGTTTCAATTTCTATCGTCGTTGTCTGCTCGAATATTTAACAACCCATTGATAAATAAAGGGTGCAAAACAGTATCTCTAATATAATTGTTAAAATATCATCCACAAATTCCTTATCTAATTGTTAAAATATCATCCACAAATCCCGACTACATGAAGTAACGCTGGGTTTTTGTCAGTTTTTTAATATAAATAAGTTTCTAAACAAGTGCATGTATGTAACTAGCCTATTAAATAAATTTCCTTTAACTCCATAAAAGGCAATATGTTTCAATTTCTATCGTCGTTGTCTGCTCGAATATTTAACAACCCATTGATAAATAAAGGGTGCAAAACAGTATCTCTAATATAATTGTTAAAATATCATCCACAAATTCCTTATCTAATTGTTAAAATATCATCCACAAATCCCGACTACATGAAGTAACGCTGGGTTTTTGTCAGTTTTTTAATATAAATAAGTTTCTAAACAAGTGCATGTATGTAACTAGCCTATTAAATAAAGCCGTACTTTATATGCGCCCATAACTTAATCCAACCTGCCCAGAAAAGTTCATTGAAATCTCTACATAAACAAGTGAGAAAAGTATTTTCAATCTACTGACAAACCTAACCGGGAGAAAACATAATCTCTTTGGCTTAGACAATGAGTCCACCCATTGTGACTCTTGAATCGTTTTAAGAACGCAGACGACCTTCTAAAGTCCTGAATATCAATACCATAGAATCATTTTTACAAGGAAACGCCCTTCTTGTAAAGAAAAGACAATTAAATAGTTTAGTTTAGGGAAATAAATGGTTAAATGCAACGCATAATAATCAGATTGGTCTGTAAGCACATCACCTACAGTTGTTTGGATATTTGAGTCAAAGCTTACTAGTATTCTTCATATACGACTTGAACATTTAAACGTCTATAGAATACTTATAACATATTTCAGCGAGTTTTCTTTGTTCATCAGTATTCTTTAACTGTGATATCAGATCGGTAAATGTGGGCGGAGCCTAATATGCAAGCCTGTTGTGTAATAAGTATCGTGCGGTATATTGAACTGTAGTTGTAATTTATACGCACGCGACTTATTGCACTGAACGATTGTACTAAATGGACCCATTGCGACACGCATGGTAAGCACGTCAGAAACGTGACGTCTAGGAACTACCCACAGAGATCGGCATCGTAGAAAGTTACGATGCTATTGGTAAATATGGTATAAAACACTTGTAGCACCCATTGAACTGAATATGTTAATAATTATTTATTTACTAACTAATATATTTCCGTCAAAGAGTACTACAACTATTACATGTACGTTCTGCGGATGCCATATTACTCTGTTAAGCCTTGCAAAAATATCAGACATATATTACATAGAATCTAAATCATGTTTTGATGCAGGAAATAAAGCGTATGTCGGTTAAATTTAAATTACAAAAAGAAGAAATTTCCAATTATAAAGACAAAATCCAGCGTGAGAGATATTACACACTGAGTTTTAAATAATATCAACAAATTCAATCCTTTTACTTAAGAAAGAATTTTCGATTTATCGTTGTTTATCGGCATATAAACAACGATTTGGAGTTCCGATGCGTAGGAATTAAACCACGAGGGCGTTAGCCCTAGTTGTTTTAAAGCCACTAATCAGAACGACAAAGAGTTGTTTATTGGCCGATAAACAACCATAATGCGAACATTATTTCGATTTTAACATGATTTGACATATATTTTTGCAGTTGTAATGGAACTACTTGTGTTGTTTATTGGGTAGTTTAACAACTATACTTTTGTTCTTTGTCTATAGAAAATTAGCGAGTATCATGTTAGAATAACAAATACGTTCAGTATCGTATTTATCTATACTGCTTGTTAATTATTAATGATAATATTGCAAAAACATATACTTTTTAAATATCCGCCATTATCAAGATTACATAGTATTTAACATACAGGCTTCATTGAAGCTGAATGCAAATATTTTCCCAAAATGCTGATAATAACAGTGCTGATAAACTACCTTCAGTGCATGGCAGAGACAATCAATGAACTCGTGTATATGAAACTATAATACAACGTAAATAGTTTACCCTAAATCAGGATATATATAATTATCACTAAATATATATAGTAACAAATGAAATGCTAACTGTTATATCTGTGTATAATAAATTGCACGTTTGTAATGTCTGAAGACATTTATTTCTTATGTGATTGTAACACAATATGCTCGTAATACCGTACGGCGATACCTCATTTACGATTCAAACACACCTCTCAGATTGTGTAACACTATATTATATCGAACAAAATGAGGGTTTATTGCATTGCGTTTTTGTACATGTAGAGAAATGCAAATAGTTGTAAATATTTAGAACTGAATAGTATTTTTCTACATTTCATCGGTGTTTGAACTGTCGGGAAAATTACGCCTAATTTGCATAAACTACGTTAATGCATAAATTAGGCGTTATTTTACAGACAGTTCATTCCACAGGTACTTGACACAATTTTTTTTTCCTTATATCTATAATAAAAGAAAAGGTATCCAACGATGATGTAACAGGTGTATTAAACGAGCATGTTAAACTGCTTAAAGAACGACCAAATCACTAATATATCGTTGTGGTCGCCGACAAGAAACATCCATCTACGGGTTAACACTTTTTATTTGATGAAAATCCGTCAAATATATCCAAAATAGCTAAAAGTTTCACCAAAACGACCCCGAAATCGAAGTGTGTAAATCTCGACGTCCAATGACTTTCATAACAGAATGTGACTCTTGGTCGATTTTTCACAGTTTAACACTAGCTAATGCTATAAACTCCACGTACGTTT
Source organism: Congeria kusceri (assembly GCA_027627225.1). Taxonomy (NCBI): domain Eukaryota; kingdom Metazoa; phylum Mollusca; class Bivalvia; order Myida; family Dreissenidae; genus Congeria; species Congeria kusceri. The sequence continues at coordinate 20,518,389 of CM051033.1, read as the reverse complement.
GTCAGTGACAAATTCTTCCTTCGAAATATGACGGTCTTTAGTCACAGCTGAACGTTAAACTTAGGAAATGTAGAAAAAATACGCTAAATATTATTTTTTTTAACACGAAGTCTCCATATTATTGTAGGAACGCGGTGAATCTATATCTTGTTTCTGATTGGCTGTTTTGATTTTCAACCAATGAGATGACTTCGATCCGTAACACCGCTTCCGTCTTAAAATGGTGGTCGTCATGTTGTAAAGTAGCTAAACAGCGTTTTTTCTTCTGATTTTCCGACGATTAACGTTCAGCTGTGACTAAAGACCGTAGTATTTCGAAGGAAGGCTTTGTCAATGACAAACGTATGTGGAGTTTATAGCATAAGTTTGTGTTAAATTGTGAAAAATCGACCAAGAGTCACGTTCTGTTATGAAAGTCATTGGACGTCGAGATTTACACACTTCGATTTCGGGGTCGTTTTGGTGAAACTTTTAGCTATTTTGGATATATTTGACGGATTTTCATCAAATAAAAAGTGTTAACCCGTAGATGGATGTTTCTTGTCGGCGACCACAACTATATATTAGTGATTTGGTCGTTCTTTAAGCAGTTTAACATGTTCGTTTAATGCACCTGTTATATCATCGTTGGATACCTTTTCTTTTATTATAGATATAAGGGTAAAAAATTGTGTCAAGTACCTGTGGTTCATTCAATGAAGAAAAAAAAAATTCAATTCTTATAATTACAACAAAAAAGGATATAAACTTTACTTTTAACTGTCTTGGGGCAGAAACTGACGTGTAGCCTCCGGCGTAGGGATCTCCGTTTGAGATTCGGTTTCAATTTCGTCGAACGGCATTTTCTATATCTCGTCAGATATTTCAAATCTCTGCCGATCATTTTGGGGTTGACTTTCTAGTAAAAAGTTACTAAACATATTGAAATTCCCCAATATGCGTTAACAATTTCATCGTCTGCAACACGACAGTCGATAAATCAGTCGTTTTGTTTACGAACGATGGTGTATACATCGTAAACGTTTGCGCAATACAATGACGTCATTTCGCAAATAGCGAATGAAAGTAAACATCGTAAAGGTTCGCGCAAAACAATGACGTCATTTCGCAAATAAAGAATTAAAAAGTAGTACGGCCATGAATAATAAATAGGTAATTTACATACTCAGCCGGTTCATCGGGGTATGAATGAGAGGTCACGTGAACGGATTATTTTAACGGAGTTTTTAAGTAAAAATGCAAATAGTTGTAAATATTAAATTTTAAAACGTCTTAAAGTTATTCTTTTATTGTTAGTGTATTGATGGTTTGTATATTCTAATTCATATTCAAAGTGGCAAAAGTATTGCTAAAATATTCATAAAATACTTGCACATAGATCTATTTAGCAGATGAGTACTAACAGGCTATCTCCGCAAGATAGAACGAATTACTAAATGATTTTAAACTAAAAACTAAATTTGCCTGTTTTGTACAACACATTGTTATTTTATGTCATAAGTTTGAACTTAAGACGTTTTTCTATTACGACATGATATTTATTTAATTACACACAAGGGCATATTATATGAGATTTCAAAAACATAACGAAAACATTGTGAACTTCAGCCAGGGTTTTCAAACAAGAAGATTGTCGAAGTTTTCAAGATAGCCATATAATGGAATATTGCCTCACACACTGGCGGCCTTTTTTTTGAAGATCAATAGACTTTCGTAGAGGGTCATCCGATGAACATTTCTGTTAAATTATTTCTTAATTCGACCACTGGCCCTATGTTCACAAAGGATTAACTGCAGGATCAAAATTAATCTTAGCTGATCTTAATCTTCCAGCTCAACTGAGCCGCATCTGAAAAAATATTTATCTTCTTAAATAACTTTTTTTCGAGATTAAATAAACATACATTTTTGTTACATTTTGATTAAAATCTCCATATCAGCAAAAAAATCTATGATGAGAAGCGTTCATAATAATGTATAATACACATATTTGACCAATAATTACATTTGATCCAGATTTTTTGTGAACGCCATGTTTGAGCCTGATCCTGAAATATCTGGCTCAAGTTGATTTTGAACCTGAAAATCAGGATCAACTTGTTTTGTGAACCCGGGGCCAGGTGTCCAACTAGATGTTTTAAAATGTCTCCATATAAACCTACTAGGAAAGC
>CM051033.1:20412757-20516018 GCA_027627225.1 Congeria kusceri | reverse complement strand
CTTATACAATATAAGGAAGGTAACTTGATCGCTAAATAGTTCCGTTAGATCAAAATTTAAGTAGAAACTTATTGTTTTAAAATCATATTGACAACGAAGGTGCATTGAATGATATAAATAAGACGATAATACATTTCCCTTATTGTTTTCTTAATAACACACATGTATACACTTGCCATTGTTATAACAATGGCAAGTGTATACATGTGTGTTATTAAAAATAGCATGTGCATAACTTTGTTGGCGAATACATTGTTATAAATAATACCTAGTGTGTCTAGTGTGTCTAATACAGTAATGTAATAAATATAGTATAATAATTCTCCAAAAACTGATCTAAACGGTACAGTCTTATGGTGAACTTGTCAGTCCACGAACGTTAACATTAGCTATATAGACAAAAGTAATAATTATAACATATTAAGTAAAATCTGGTTAAGAAGCGAGAGAGCGCAGCGAAGTGAGCCCCTTCTTAACCAATAAGATTTTACTACTTATGTTCTAACTAACTTAGAATATCACCTACATTTTGATTGTCGTAAGCATGTAAGCATCATTGGCACGTGTGTATATTAGATACCCATATGGTAATGTTTACTACCTATTCTGAGAAGGCCGGGACACATTTAGCCAATCAAAATCAAAACATAGCATCCGATAAGAACATGCTCTTAATGCTGAAGTGTTTCACTTAATGGGTGCAATCTTGCCATTTAATTGGCTCAAAATGAAGGTTATATTCTGATGTCAATTACCACTCTCCCTTGTTTTAGATTTGAATTGGTTAAATTATAGCGCAACACACAGGTCATGATCTAACTCAGCGGAGTTTACCACCTCGAGAACAAAACTACCCACCGACGTTGAAAAGTATGTTATTCGGTATATACAAACATATACAAAGTGTCTTCTCCTGTCTTGTCTATCTGATAAATATTATGTTTTCCACAAAATCTTCATGACTGACCTTGAAATTGGCACAAAAGAAAACATGAGAGTACACTGAATTTTACCAATATTGAATAGTCTATTCAGTGCACAGTTGATGGCAGGACATTGTGTCCATATGTATTTAAGATATATGTTTAAAAAATATTCGAAACTAAAAAAGATAAAATATAGAGCTAGTGAGCACCAACTCTGTTCGAAAAAACAAAGCAAAAAATAGCCTATGTTATCATTTTACGGAATATAATAATATATTCGTAATTCTGCAGATTGTATGCCTGTTGTGATTGAACACGCAATGACCTGCTGCGGTAACCTGGATACACGTTCTCGTCTTATTAGAGAAATTATCAGCATTATAAACAGACAGGACGAACCAGCGGGCTATGAGCCACTTCTGAGAGACAGAAGAGCTGTCCGAAACGTCTTCGATGACGTTTTGTCAGGCATTGGAGGTGGGTTTAGTGTAATTTGGTTTAAACGGTATTTATTCAGGCAATATTATGAAATGTAAATGAGCATTCCCGGATTGTGCTGCTTTTGTCGCAATGGCCCAACAACTTTATTATCCAGACAGTTGTCAATGCGATCATCGAAATGACATAAGTTTAATGTGCCGCTGTTTGTTGTGTTACAAATCCAAAATACTTTACAGGCTCACAAAAGTCATATAGGCTACCTTATATGAGCGTACGTCAGTTCACCTTTATCAATGTTATTTGTAACATAATATATACCACTGCATTTTAAAATGCGTTTGTCATATTATGATGCCTGATACGTACATATATCTGTAAACATTTCATTTATTTTCTCGTGACTGTGCATGAATTGAGCAGAACTTATTGGTCATTACTATTGTTTGTTAATTGCTTAAACCTATTTTTACAGATTTTAACGCACAACCAGGTTGCATACGAATTTATGTACATCCACTGGATATCTCAAACTTCTTCCGATTGTTAAACGCATGCGTCAAAGGTGTCCTCACGGCAAAATTGAAACCTCTGCAAGATATCATACGCACAGTGCGGATGCGAACTTTACGAACATGAGTCTATTTTGTACCGCGACCACTATACCTGTATAATGGAAAATGTGGGTATGACAAAATATACATTTGCTTTTGTTAAACAAAGTAAACATATGTCGTTGAATAATTGCATGGTGATTGTTTAGGCATATCGTTTGTTTACCATTTGTTGTCTTGTATCCCAGCTGGCAAAACATGCTCTGGCAAAGGGACTTACGATTCCTAGGCGGAAGCCTTCAAAACCAATGATATCAGAGAATGGTAAGCTGATACTGAAGGTGGAATGTTTGACTGAAGATGATCGATCACAGTTTGAAAGATGTGTCCAAAATGGACAGCTTCGGAAGGTTTTCAAACCACTGGATACATTGCTGCATGGAGTTAACAAAAATGTTGCCCTGGACGTCATGATACATTCTGAAGGTATAGACTTGATAGTACCATCGCTTTGAATCGATTGTTCGTATAGGTTTAATTGCACCGCTACATTTTGAACCTGAATGCAAATTCTCCTCGAATGTTTAGTAACCGAACTATGTATCCAGAGTAATGGATGGTTTGATTTAGATGTACTTCATTTATATTATATTGATCAAAATATATACTATGTCGAAGGCAGCCATTTACTTAACCGTTGACATATGTTCCGGGTGCTATGTGCTAAGCACAGGTACTAACTATCAAACTGTTTAATACCATTTCAGAGGAGGGACCAACATATATTGTTGCAAGGTAAATAATTATAATTATGTTTTTTATATAACGGAATAAGAAAGTAATTCGACTAAATCATATCTGTATATTTAAGCAGACTGTTCAAATTTTAATACGATCGATAACCAACTGAGCAATTACATTCATGCATTTTGATCCCTGTACAATGTAATAATGTCATCAACATCTTAATTCTTTTTAATGAAGGGACGTTGGAAACTCTGACATGTACAAAGCACCAAAGAAAATTAAAGACATAAATGTTAAAATGTCAACCGATTCAGCACAACCTTCCATCACCGGATTTGCTGTCGTTCCACCGAATTATATAATCGGTGCGGTCTTCACAAACAACTGTATCAAATTGTTTGACTTTGAACAAGCAACAGGCCGGCCGATTCTAATGTGCAACAAAAGTACGTGTAAACCTGGCTGTAGATCTTGTAAACCATGGGACGTAGTGATGATAGACGAGCAAGATAAACAGGCTGTGGTGTCCGTACCTGATATTGGAAAGCTGATTTTTGTCAACATAAAAATAAATAAGTTATTCCAGTACAAAGAGCTGATCGGTCACGATCATTGTAGAGGACTTACATTCGCAAACAACCGACTGTATGTAGGATATGAGCATCCTAAATGTCAGGTCAAAGTTATTGGAATCAATGGAGAAGAGATCCGTGTGATTAACAATGACAAATTCCACAGTCCTTGGTACATGGCGTTTGATAACCAATCAAAGTTATTGTACATTTTCTGAGGTAATGCAATCAGGGGTATACCAATTAGATGAAGATGGAAAGATTGTCAAAATTATCAAAACAAACCAACTTATAACAACGCAAAGGGGGATAGCCCTCAAGGACTCGTCCACGTTGTTTTTGGTAGGGCACGGAGGTCAGAAACAGAACGACTTTGTATATGAAGTGGATATTAACTATGGAAAGAGCCATGTCATGTTAATTATTCAATATCGCACGTGTGTGTATTTATACATTTGGAATGCGTGTAATGTTGTGAAATAGAGTAAAATTGTTTCTAAATGATCTATGATATTTCATACACGGCTGTATGGAGGATTATTTAACGCACATCTTCCAGACGTTGTGTAAAATAAAGTGTACAGCTAATTTTACAATTGTGTGACCATTATGATTATACAAGGATCTTATGCAGAGTGTATTTTTTAATAAATGTTCATTGTATTATGTTATGTATTATACCAATTACGTATTAGTTTGGTGCATTTTCCATGTGCATGTAATGTCTTGTTTTTATCTTAGACCAGGAAAGGATGTATTCACATACGGTATACCGTTACAGCTGTTATTTTCAACCTTGTACCTATGTTACTTTTGTTTCTAAAACGTTGGTAAAGTATGTAACACGGTATTACCACATACACGTTCGGATAGTTAATATAATGCCTTATTCTGTATCGTTTAAATATACACAACTTTAATAAGTACGATATAGAGGATAATTATTGATTTCGGTTAATGATCGAATTGTATAGTTGTGATAGAAACGTGCACATGTAATTTTTTGTGACCTCCAGTGAAATTAAATTCGATCATTCACCGAAATCAACATTTGTTCTTTATAAATGTGTTATGTTGTTGTGTTTTTTTCTGTGATTAGTTCACTTTTATTCATTTTGTTTTAAGTCCCCGTACACCTTTGAATATTTGCCTTGACATGGAGGCTGGTCGATGACGGTTGAACCCTCTAGTCTACACTGGCCGTATCCCAAAGGGTACTGGAAATCCTCTTGGCCTGGTTTGCATTAACTTTGCTGTAATTGTTAAGATTATTTACAATTTTTTACTAGCTGAACACCGCCCCACAACAGACTAAGTACCCTAACCCCAGTCCAAATGTCGAAGTTGGTCTTGTCGATTACCCACAAGGACTGGATGAGGGATTTGGAATTATGCGCTCCTAGAGTTTGACTCAAGTACATTTAATTTTTAATGAGAAAAACAGACAACGAGTCATCTATTTAAGTCATTACGACACTTGGACAACTCAGATTAATTTATAACAGAAACTTTGCTGTTGGAGATCTTCAAATGATTTTTTTTTATGCATGTACATTGTTTTCATCAGTTTTGTTGTTGATATTATTGTTTTTAATGTTATTTTCTGCTAAAACAGCTGTCAACATCAAATATATTGAGAAATAAACAATCCGAATTTTCTTATTAGATTTCCATTTTGCATTCATCGGTGATATGTAAATACAATTCCCAAGGGAGTGAACCATTACGGTATGTTATTTATACAAAATAGTCTCCCGGTTGTTTTTCATTTTTAAAAATATACAAAATAATGTATTTACTGTTCCAGCAGTAAAAATATATAATTTTATTTCACTGTTAAAATTCCATATTTGACTGAAAACATTTCATAAATTGCATTGCTTTAGCATCTTGTAACAAAATATAAGAAACTATTACTTATAGTTAGGTAAATATGTATTATAAAACAACTAATACCCATATAGCCTTTTTTGGCCAGAATAATGCCGTTATAATTCACATATATGCTCATTTAGCAGCGATTCACTATTTAGCAAATGGTTAGTTTTTAAACGTATAGCGTTATACTATTCTCTGTGCCCTTTTTAAACATGGGCAGTTCACTTTTTACGCATATTTTAATCGTGTAGGTCACACGAAACTGAAAGTAAGGCCTTAAATACCAACTGGGCAAGTGAAGACAAATCTATACTTAGTTCAATGGGATTCTATTATGACTGGTTGATACAAGGTGTTGGTAATCGTAATGGTTTCTTTTCTGTTTTTAAGCAACAAATAACTGACAATTTAGACCAAGTTGTAGAAGGACGCAAAACTGGCTCTTCAATGGCATTATTCTATAGAAATATGTTTTTGTTTTTAACTTCAATTTTACTTTAAATGTTTAAACATCATGAAGTATAGACTTGCACTAAGAAAGTTAAGATTGTTGGCACACATATTACATATTGAGACAGGACGGTAGAATAATACTGATATTAGAGTTTGCCCAGTTTGCCATGTTCTTGAAGATGAATATCATTGTATTGTTGAATGTAACATATACTCACAAATACGAAAATAATACATACTAGTATATTACAGACGTCGCCAAGCATGTTGAAAGCCAAAGAGTTATGTTTCTTACAGAATCCAAGTACTATTACGTTACTAGCTGTTTATGCATATATAGCTTTTGAAATTAGAAACAATGCCAATATATGATAATCATCATTTAATACTAGTTTATTACGTTATGTACAGTACATATAACTTTAATGTACTAACTATATACATATTCTTTGTAAAGCATATTACTGGTTTGTATTACTTAATTAGAAATTATTTGTGTAAAGCATGAGAATACAGTACAGATTACTCGTATGTATTACTTAAATATAAATTATATTTGTAAAGCATGAAACACAGCACAGATCTAAATTAATTTGTGTAAAGGATGAAACACAGTACACATTACTTGTATGTATTACTTAGATAAGGGGCCATGTTGGCCGTATTTCGTTATTTATATGCAGCATTGTACAACTCTTGAATAAACTTTTTATCTTCCAAATTCTATTTTGATCTCAAATATGCTTCTCACATAATATATTGTTGTTCGCATTAAATAATGACTTATTGTATTCATTGACTTGCATCATCTACATTTTGAATTAGCAAACTCAGTTCGATATGTTTTTCGAATAACTGAATAAACTTAGAATAAGTCATTGTTTATACACATGCATTTTCCCCTTTTCGCTTTGGTTATGATCATCATGTACTTGTACTGTTACTATGTAAATCTTTTGCAAATCGAAGCTATAAAGATAAATCATACTAACGTGCGTTATGCTGGTTTTGATTAACCTTTAATTGAGAAAGACACATTAGTGTGGTGAGATGAACGTGTAATTTAAGGACACTACTGTCCATCTATTATTGAATAGTAAACAGAGACCTTTACAGACACATGATGAAGATTAAGACAGCTATGGCAGCATTAATTGAAACGTTCATTAATGTAAAAGTAATTATGGTTAATACATAACACTATAAATATGTATATAATCTTTAAACTTGATAATACAACTAGTAATTCACACTAACATTGAAATGATTTTCAATGATGTTTCAATGATGTTTCAATGATGTTTGGTGTTTTAATTGTGAATTTATTGTAGTAATTTCACTCTTACATCAGGGCACACAATAGTGCGCGCTTTATTTAGCTGTGTTTTATATATAAGTGTAGAAAATTGTTGCGGAATTTGCACTACGTAGACTTTCTATGTAAAACACACGAGAACAATATCACGATAAAGAAGATTTATTGTTTGTGTTTGATGTTTGTTGGTGTTTGATGTTCAATTTGCAACATAGACAAGTACAATCAGTAAAATCACAAACATACAAATAGTATTGTTAAACATATACATACATACACAGATGGCACATAGTATTTCAAAGATGTTAAACTACACATCTAAATACATGCATAATTTATTACAAAGTTCATATGTTCAAACATCACAGATGTGCAAACTCAATTTGTATCATAAGTAGTGCAACATAACATAAGTAATTATAACAGGCATAGTTTGTTACTTATCACAATATACATTTTCATAAATGTGAATCATAGGAATTTACAGTAACAGGGTGTGATATCATTTTAATACGGGGATATAATTGACTGAATACTTAGTTTATGCCACTTTTGCAGCGAAATCGGTTGGATAACAGTCCGTGGTGTAAACCTTATGTAGGGTTTACACAGGCTTTTTTAGAATCCCGGTCTACTTTTTAACGCACTGTTGCACTCAAGGTCAGTTGCGTTTACTATAATTGGGTGAAATAAGAACAATGTGCATTTTGCGCATATGCATTTTCTGTCAATTTTAATGAAAATAAAGAATAAGAAACTAGCTATATATGACTTTTTGTCAAAATGTTGCTCAAATCCATGTATAGGTAATGTCATACGTAAAGGAAAACACACATTTATCGATACTTCAAACCATCATTTTGTTGCCTATAAATTAAAGGGACTATGTCATCGAAAAGGGCCTCGATGGGGCAATTTCTTAAAGAATTCTGAAATTAAGATAATAATACTGACACATACTAATGGTTAAAACAGGGTATAGATAATGAAGAAAGAGTGCACGCATTCTGAGATAAAAATCAATTTATAATATAGGTCTTGTTTGTTTGGCCCTTTTTATGTTTACATTTTGACATACTAATTGTGATTATTTTCTATAACCATAGTTGACGCTCTACTTCTTACCAAGCATGTAGCAGTTAAAGCGCTGTCCACTGTCATTTGTTCATATGGTTCTTGAGTCCTGAGTTCGATCCGTGCTTGGGGTTTTAATTTATCAGACTTTTTTTCTTCTTTGTTTTTATCAACTATCTTATTGTGTATTATAAAATGTTTTATTTATTTGATGCACATGTCTTTATAAAGCGCATTTCTATAATATAATATCATTTATAGTGTAATAGAAATCCAATGTTTCGACGTCATAGGCCCTTTAATATTCTCTATTTACATCACATAGTACGTGGTAATGCGTGTGAATGAGTCTCATAATAAGACATCTCCTAATAATAACATGGTATGATCTTAAATAACTAGAACTGAAACTTCTGTTTGGCGGTCGAGCAAAATTCGCCCCCAAATGCGACTATAACACGTATTTTTTATTATGCAAAACATCCTGTCAGCACATCATATAATAAGGTCCTGTGCATTGGGTGTATGTGCCTTTAAGGCTATGTTTAGTTTATTAAGAAATTCTAATCGTCTAAATGTTTTGATTGATCTCCAAATAGATTTGTACCATGAAACTATCAAACCTATTTTGCTTTACGGTAGCGACATTGGGGGGTACAGGAAATGTAGATATTATAGAACAAGTGCAATTAAAATACCTCAAATATGTTCTTAAGTTAAACAAGAAAATTAATATCGCCTCCTAACATACCATTATATAAATTATTATATGCGTTACTTAATGACATTAGGAGTTTATGTATGCTCTTTGCTTAACTAAGGGTTATGTAATAACATTAAAACAATATATTCAGCAACACAGTGCATGACTTTATTAACTAGTACATTTCTGTCCGAAGTATGCACGCTCCTAAATATGTTAAACTCTTATGGCTAGATAAATATCATGCCAAATCATTAAACAAGCGTTGCGCATATACAAAAGCTCTCATTTTGTGCGAACTGTTATTCCCTTATTGAATTTTCCATATTAAGTATTTCAAACCTGTTACGAATTGTCTAGTTTGTCGGGATGTTGCACCTACGTATTTATGACTAGTGTAGTGGGAAATTATCGTTAATTAGCCGATTGAAAGTTAAGATTTATTCATTCGGGATTACAGGCGGGACATTTTCACAACATTTGATTGGATGTTCAGTTCAGGATAGTCAAAAGTTGGGTCAAAACAGCTGTGCCGAAACAAAATCAACGCCTAACTATATGGTTTACGGTGAATCTGGGACAATACCGATTGTTTTAGATATTGAAATGAAAATGATAACATTTTGGTTAAAAATCATCAACGGTGATAACTCTAATAAATTATCCTAAATTATTTATAAGTATGTCTTGAACCAGCTTCCAAATGATAATACTTTAGCCAAATAATTGCCATGGTTTGCAAAACTGAAACAAATAATTATTAAATGTGGTATGCTGAAAGTCTGGAATACACAGGAAGAACTTAATGATAAATCGTTAAAACGCGCAATAAAACAAAAACTTGAAGACGTTTTCCTTACCGAGTGGTATTCTTTAGTCGAAAACACTTCCAGCAGGTCGTTTTATAAATTAATTAAACCCGCTTTTGGACTTGAAAACTACCTGACAAAACTACCAAATCTCTTTTGCATTACATGTCAAAATTCCGTAAAAGAAATCACAGACTACCAATTTAAGTCGGAAATTGGAATGGCATACTGCTCAACGAAAGATATTGTAACCTTTGCGAAAATAAACTTGGTGACGAGTACTGTTACCTGATTGAATGTCACAAATTTGTCGATGAGCACCATGCACATTTAAAACGTTACTACTACACGCATCCAAATACATTAAATCTAAACGAACTATTCCAAACAAAACATACAACGGAACTTATCAAACTTAGTAAATTTATAAAAGTTATTTTAACAAACACTGGACTATAACGTGTGATATTATTATATTAAATGCTAGAAAAATATGTGTACACACGTTATGCTCTTGAACTATGTCTTAAAAAGGGTAACACTAATTATTTTCTGCTACAGTATATCAATCATTACTTATATATAAATGTATTAGTTCTTTATTTTCCATTGCATAAAAAAATAACCTAAAGGTGCATAATTCTCCAAACTTAGATGGATAATAATTTACGCTGATTATAACTGTTTTATATTTCATTTTCTTTTAGCTATAGTTATGTTAGAAAAAAAACTGTGTAATACCAGTGTAATTGTTTTAACTATAACCAACTGTCTCAATATGTGACACTTTTAAACAGTTGATCAACCAAATACGTTATGTACTACTGCATATGGTTTGTTTTTCATTGCATTATAATTGTTTAAGTAACACTAACCAGTATAGTTGTTCTTACTGGACACTCAATCTTCAAATCACGTGTAAAACTTTTATGAATAGGTATAAACAGAAGAAACGTATGTTAATACTTTCACTACATAACATCTGAATAATTGTGTATATTGGCAGTTTTATCAACCAAAGTAAGCTAGCATAACCGTTTAACATTTTAAAATGCCTTTTTAATAAAAATTTAAATCACTCTGATCATTCTCGTTTTAATTGACGTTTTGGCATTGCGCCTTTCTCAAAATATGAAAACTATCTTACATACTACATTTTTGATGTGTAGGAACTAAACATATTTTGACAATATTATTATGTTTAATATGTTTAGTTCATACACATCAAACATATATATATTGACTGTGACTTTTCACAGCAGTTTTTCAACACAAACTTATTGCCCAAAAATACCGGTTATGCATTATATGTTGGTAATTTTACAAAATGTAATTATTTGTTATTATTAATAGTACAACAAACTTATACATGTGTGCTATTATAAATGGTCATACTTGCTACATCACTGTATATGTACGCTATGTATGACTCTCTATGTCACTAACATGCGCTGCTAACATCGAAATCGTTAATTTTCAATAACTTATAAATATATAGAGAGCCTCTTATTGTAAGTATCTTTGTAATACCTCAATTTGTTCATGTTTTGCATGAAATTGAGTGAATACATGTATTTACTTGACTTGACATATAAAGTTCAGTTAATAAACATGACGGTGCAGCTTTCCTAGATGGTTTATATGAAGACATTTTAAAACATCTGGTTGGACACCTGGCCCCGGGTTCACAAAACAAGTTGATCCTGATTTCAGGATCAGGCTCAAACATGGCGTTCACAAAAAATCTGGATCAAATGTGATTATTGGTCACATATGTATTATACATGATTATGAACTCTTCTCAGAATAGATTTTTTTGCTGATATGGAGATTTTAATCAAAATGTAACAAAAATGTATGTTTATTTAATCTAGAAAAAAAGTTATTTAAGAAAATAAATATTTTTTCAAATGCGGCTCAGTTGAGCTGGAAGATCAAGATCAGCTAAGATTGATCTTGATCCTGCAGTTAATCCTATGTGAACATAGGGCCAGTGGTTGAATTAAGAAATAATTTAACAGAAATGTTCATCGGATGACCCTTTACTAAAGTCTATTGATCTTCAAAAAAATGGCCGCCAGTGTGTGGGGCAATATTCCATTATATGGCTATCTTGAAAACTTCGACAAACTTCTTGTTTGAAAGCACTGGCTGAAGTTCACAATGTTTTCGTTATGTTTTTGAAATCTCATGTCATATGCCCTTGTGTGTAATTAAATAAATATCATGTCGTAATAGAAAAACTTCTTAAGTTCAAACTTATGAAATAAGATAACAATGTGTTTTACAAAACAGGCAAATTTAGTTTTTTGTTTAAAATCATTTAGTAGTTCGTTCTAACTTGCGGAGATAGCCTGTTAGTACTCATCTGCTAAATAGATCTATGTGCAAGTATTTCATGAATATTTTAGCAATACTTTTGCAAATTTGAATATGAATTAGAATATACAAACCATCAATACACGAACAATAAAAGAATAACTTTAAGACGTTTTAATATTTAATATTTACAACTATTTGCATTTTTACTTAAAAACTCCATTCTGATTGGATAATCCGTTCACGTGACCTCTCATTCATACCCTGATGAACCGGCTGAGTATGTAAATTACCTATTTATTATTCATGGCCGTACTACTTCTTCATTCTTTATTTGCGAAATGACGTCATTGGTTTGCGCGAACCTTTACGATGTTTACTTTCATTCGCTATTTGCGAAATGACGTCATTGTATTGCGCAAACGTTTACGATGTATACACCATCGTTCGTTAACAAAACGACTGATTTATCGGCTGTCGTGTTGCAGACGATGAAATTGTTAACGCATATTGGGGAATTTCAATATGGTTAGTAGCTTTTTACCAGAAAGTCAACTCCAAAATGATCGGCAGAGATTTGAAATATCTGACGAGATATAGAAAATGCCGTTCAACGAAATTGCAACCGAATCTCAAACGGGGATTCCTACGCCGGAGGCTACACGTCAGTGTCGGCCCCAAGGCAGTTAAAAGACAGACACCTGAACTGCATCGCTTAAGAGGTAGTCCAACAACCAGACTGTTGAAAGTGCCTTATATGCCATACTACAGCATGCATGTTATGTACTAGTTTTGGAGTGTATCTAGTTTATGCACTATCAGATGGGATTGTAACCATTTATTAAGTTGCAATTATCGGCATTTTGCGAATAACACCACTGCTACATGACCGAGTATTTTACCATTAATTAAAATGCAGATACGTGGATTGCAGAGGAACATTTAAAGCAATCTGAAACGCAATTAAATCATGGATATATTTGTGATCATTATGCATTTCAGTGGGAGTTTCATTCAAACTTAGTGTGGTTCAAATGTACCGCTTCTGAGTCTCGGATAATGAAACTTTTGTGCAGTGGTGGCAGACAAGATTATGAAATAGATGCTATACAATAGGGTTAATTGTCTGCCGTTTACAGACTGCTGTTTTTATGCCAAAATAAATATATGCCACTCATAAAATAATACCCTGATAGTTGTTTGGCCTGCAAGTCATTAAGATAAATGTCTCAAAATATCGCAATAAATTGAAACAATCGGTAGATTCGGTGGATGCTGCAAGATGTCACTTTGACCTATAATTGTGAACTCGACCCTTAACCCATGGAACGAATTCATGCGCGCCGTCACATCTTTTGACACTCTTTTGCAAAACGTCATGTAACAGAACAATTGTATACATATATAAATAATTTGTTCACTAACTTAAGGGTTGATAAATATCAATTGCAATTAAATGGACACTTGAATATAATGTATTTATAAATACTAATGTATTATGTAAAAACTACAACAGTAGATAAACAAAAGGCCCAGTAGCCTACGGACCAGACACTCTACTATCCCAGGGCTAGTTTAGACCAAAGACATATCACTTAAATAATTTTAAACAGAACAATATGGCATATGAACAAACCGAAAATTTTGAAACACATTCGTGCTTTGAACTATAAACAATAAAGCATGCGCGTTTATCGAAAATAAATCTTGGATATATACAAATATTTATGATAAACCATTTAACGTGTTTACGGCATGCATTTCCTAATGGTTGGTGAGAATTGCGGTCTTAGTTTGCTCAATGTGTTCAATTTATTTTGAAAGATAAATGTTTACGACATCTACCGGATAAGTTGATAGCTTGACCTTGTGACAACGTCTAATATATCAATCTGCACTGACACGCAATCCAGGTTTGGCGTTGTAAGATAAATGACTGATTTTATTTAATTTCACACACCGTTTGTCGTAAGAGAATTTAATATGAATATCATTCCATCATATGAGTGAGGCGAATGTGTTTATTTACTTTATTTACTTTACTATTAATTAAGGAAATGAGACTGATTTTGGTGGGTGCAAGTGTAAGAGCAGATTTCCTGTCTAGGTATATCTGAATGCATGTTTGTAATAGTGGTTTATTTTGATTTATGTGCGGATAAACAATTTTGAATTAATCTATTCACACGTTGCCAAATTCACACGTTGACAATATCCAAAATCTGTGTCAGAAATTGCCCAAAACAGATTTGTTATGTAACAAACGGAATTGATCTATACCGCGTATTTAGTCGTTTCACACTAAAAACCACGAATTTATTATTATTTTTTTTCATTTTTCAACATACATCTAATACATCTCCATTACACAATGTTAATATATAAAAGTACAAGTTATCTCCATCACACAATGTTAATACATAGAAGTACAAGTTATGCATATATACAATATTAATACACTAAAATCAGTATTTATAATACATTCATTTATGTGTATTTTGCGTGATAAATTGTTTCTAGAAAATATTCATTTCATTTTTTAGTTTTGAGAGGATGCTGGATATAAAAAGTGATAAACAAAAAAAATTAAAATGGAAAGAGGATAATAAAAAGTCAAGGTGTTCCCTTTAATAGACATGAGGTGCTTGTTTTCAAAAACTGGAAGACTGCTATGGGAAAGCACATGTGTTGGCACAAATACACAACAGCTTCCCTAAGGTATGGGAAAAAAAATAATAAAGAAAAAAGAAAAGAACAATCCCATGAAAAGAGGGGGGAAAAAGACAGAATAGGCAAGATTCACTTCAAAGTATTAGGATGTGCAAATTTTTGCCATTTTTTAAAATGCATATCAGTTTTATTTTTTTCAAAAGCGATCTGCTCTTCTAAATGTATTTTCATTCTGAGAGCGTTTTTGAAAGTCTCGATATTTGGATGTTCGGCTCTTGATTTAACGCTAAATATATATGACTTCATCAGAATGAGTATATAGTTTATAACTGAATTATTAGCGCCACCTTTTTGTGTTCCAAGGATAATATCTTTTACATTAAGATCAATATGTTATTCTTTAATGCTTAAATAAATTGTGAGGTCCAGCCAGATGGGTTGTACAATATTACATTCAAATAAAACATGTGTAATAGTTTCTTTATAACTTGCACAAAATGTACAAAGGTTAGAAGCTGCTAGCTTACATTTATACAGGTATGCATTAGTGGGTAATATACAATGTAGAATCTTATACTGAAAGTTACGTAAATTATTATCTATGGTGGCTTTAAATGGTATTAAATATGTGTTTTTCCAGTCAATACTTTGATTATAGGAAGTCATTATAATTTCCCATTTCTGTTGCTGTTTGGTTTTAACTTCATTAAAAGTTTGTTGAAGATTATATAAATATTTACACACCGTTTTTGTTTTTTGCACTTTTTCAAGTAATGTACTGTTGCTAAAATTAAAAAAGTCTGTTTCAGATAGTTGTTTTTTGCAAGTTTCTGGTATACTATTAATCAGTGTGAAATATTTAAGGTAATCGCTTGTAGGTATATCATACATGTGTTTAAATGCTGCAAATGTATAATATGATTTTGTCCTGAAGTCAAATAGATGTTCTAGAAATGTAATGCCTCTATTAAACCAATTTGGGTAAAAAAAGGTATGTTGATTATTTAGTTGTATTACTGAGTTATTCCATGTAATCGTTTTATTTATCTGTCCTGCTTTTTCATTAAATTTAACTTTATTCCACGATAAAAGAATTTCTTTGAGGAATTCATTTTTAAAGTTAGAAACAACATGTTTTTCATTAAGTGGACATTCGAAAACAAAGTTTCCACCATATTTATTGATCTCTTTCTGGTAGAAAATTTTCCACTGTCCTTTGTTGTTTATGTTTGTTAATCTTTTAACCCAACTGGCCTTATTTGCATGTATAAAAGCAGTAATATCTGTGAGTTTAAGTCCACCCTGTTCTATTGGTTTAACAAGAGTTGTTCTTTAAATTTTTTCAGGTTTCCCATTCCAACATATTGAAATACTGATTTGACAATTGTTTGTATTGTATCAATTTTGGGGGTGGGAAGCATTGACAATGCATACATAATCTTCGGTAAGGCAAATGTCTTAACTACTGTAAATTTTCCAAGAAGTGTTAATTTTCTGTGTTGCCACTGTTTTAAGCAATTTGTGAAGTCTTGTAATTTTGGTTGAATGTTTTTTGCTATATCGAGATTTTCACCATTTGTAACGTAAAAGCCAAGCGTTTTGGCTTCGTCAGAGGTCCAAAAAAAGTGTTTGTATTTGTTAAATATAGTTTGCGTAGCTTTAAGTGAGCCAACTCGCATTACTGTTGAATATTTAATTTAAGCCCAGATATTTCACTGAAATCTTGAATGGCATCTATCAATGCAGAGAACGAATTAAGCGTTCCATCTATAAAATATGTTGTATCGTCCGCAAAAAGTGTTTGTTTTATTTCGTGTTCGTTTATTTTTATTCCTTTAATATCATCATTTTTTTCAATAAAATTTGACAATATTTCTATACTTAGTATGAAAAGTGTGGTTGACAAGGGACAACCTTGTTTTACGCCTCGTTGTATAGAGATTGGTTCAGAAAGATGCCCATTATTTATAATTATAGTGCATATGTCAGTGTAGAATAATTTAATCCATTGTATAAGTTCTGGTCCAAAATTAAATTGTATAAGGCAATGTAGCATAAAGTCATGATCTAAACTATCAAATGCTTTTTCATAATCTGCAAAGAAGAGCAAGGCTGGTTTGTTATTATTATTAAGATAATATCTGCCTTTTATGAATCCAGTTTGCCTTGATTCAACTATGGACGAAATTACTTTTGTCATTCTGTTTGCTGTTGTTTTGGTTGCTATTTTGTAATCAATATTTAATAAACTTAAAGGTCTCCAGTTGTTTAGTGATTCAAGATTTTTTCCTGGTTTTGGAATCAGTGCAGTGTAAGAATACTTTGTTTTTGAAGTTGAGTTAAGTGTCCATTTAAAAATGAATAGTTAATAGAGTTTAGGTATTGCGTTTTAATAACATTCCAAAATACTTTGTAAAATTCCACTAACAAACCGTCTGAACCTGGGCTTTTATTATTATCCATCTCTTTTAAAGCATTTAGGCATTCATACTCTGTAAGCAAGCCTTCGCATGATTGTTTCTCAGTTTCTGTGAGCTTTTTTATATTTAAATCAAAAAAAATTGTAGTGCTTAACTTATTTTTCTATGTTATTTATTTTTAACTTATGGATAGTTTTACTTTCGTAATGTCTTTTTTCAAGATTTGCAAAGTATTTGGAATTTTTCTCATTATGTTCAATATGAATAGCTCTTGCTCGTAATAGCATACCGTTTATTTTCTCTTCTATAATTTTATCATGTTCTGCTTTTGTTTCTTTTATTAATTTTATAATTGTTTCGACATTGTCGTTTTCTGTACTTAATTTATTTTCCAGTGACTCTATTTTTTCAGTGATATTTTGTTCCTTTTCCTTATTTCTTTTTTTAGTCATTGTTGAAAATTTTATACTTACATTTCTTATGGTCCCTTTTATCAGTTCCCATAATATATTGGGGTTACAGTTTTGATTGTTGTCTACTAATGTTTGTATTTCCTGTTTAATTTGATTTTGATAATCTTCATTCAAAAGCATGGTATTATTTAATTTAAAGTACCCAGGTCCTTTTCCTGAATTGTGTTATTAATAACTATTTCAATCAAAGAGTGGTCCGTTTTGTAGCCTGGCTTTATTTTGGCTATATTTATAATGTTGCATATATTTTGAGAAATTAAAAAGTAGTCCAGTCTACAAAAACCACGAATTTAACCATTTCTACTGATTCTTTTTAATTACCAACATGTTATCCCCAAGCCGTTTCTGTGCCATTTCCTTTTTTACTGGGCAAGAAGAAGAAACATTTATAGAATTTCTAACGGCCCTACTGTGTAGCTCACATGAGCTCTATACATCAAAATCTACACGTACATTTCTGCTTTTTGATGACCCAATAATTTTAAGCGTTATTATACCACTGACCGATAACGCCTACCACTTTCTGTAATATCATGTCACTGACTGATTACACTTTTTAGCTCCGCCCACATTAGCGAATAGCATGCTACTAGTGGTACGTGCAATGATTCATTAGTTCCGCCCACTTCTCGGAACTACTTTTTGAAGGCGTGGAATGTCGCTTGCGTCGTTAAAATGTAAACAAAGAATAGATCTATACACAAATTACGACAAGAAACATGCAATCTACAGCATAGAAAACATGTAAATAAAATGTTCAATTGCTGATGTTTTTAAAAGGTTAAACAATTAAAATCAGATATCACAAAAATTGAAATTCATGAAAGAATTGTATGACATTGTGTGCCTGTTTATTTTATATATACAGAAAAAATGGCGAAGAATATGAAACCTTATCACATCACTTAGACGATAAATTGTATTAAGAATTGACAGGAACTGCAAAGTAGCTAATTATTCATCAATATCTATACACAATTACATAGGTTCAGAGAAACCTTTGTTGTAAGTCACAGTACAGTCTTGCAAAGAAATAAGCTACTAAAATCATGTTTTTGTGTCACTTTAATACAATGCAATGATTTAGGAAAATGCTTTTAAGAACAGTTATTTTCCATAGACAATTGAATTTAAATGTTCTAATAATAAAAAATGAAGCAATCTAGCAAAATAACAATTTTACGATTATTTTATTTAAAATAAAAGGTAAAAGTAAAAAAAAGGATGGTTTAAATAATTATGGTCAATTTAACAAAGATGAACTCTTACTGTTTATCAGACATTCAAATACATACTAGCCAGTCTAAGTTGATTCACAACAATTAATTTTGATCTACTTCTAAATGAAATGTAAAAGTTAAAGAAACATGGCTTTAAAAAAAAAGGTTTTAGTGAAATAAAATGCAGAAAAGTCAATGTGTTTTAAATTATTTCAGCCCAACATAAAAATGGTTAATGAGAGAGAAAATGATGCAAAACCAATTGAAACAAATATACTCAACAAAACAAAGAAACTATCCACTAATATATTTTCGTGTTTTCCGATATGTAATATTATACAACAATAAAGTCAATGTAACTTAAATCATCTTTCAATAAAATGATTTTTTTTCTGAATTAATTCCATATTTATGGTCAAACATAGTACACAAACGTAACAGGTGTAAAAATGAAAATCACAAAGAACATAGTGACAAAAAAAAGAAAAAGAAAGTATCTACTTTTAAACATCTGTATCTTATCTGGTTTATTAATTGTTCTCTCAGAAATATTATGAACTATTGGAACACCTTTGGAATAGTTTAATAAACGAATTTGTTTGCAAGTGGTTCAATGCATTTTGGAGTTTATTTATTCAACGAATAAAGTTGTGCACTTAAGACGATTATCCCGATTAGAATAAAGAAAGTCTCGAGACACTGAATTGGTAAAGGCAACCGGCGACTCCCTTTTAGCGGGATTTTGAGGTGATTATGAATTAAGTAAGGTCGAGAAAATTTACAATTTCTTATTGAAAATCTAAAAACAGAAACATGAGAAATATTGATTTTTGTACAGCTGGATCCCTAGTTATACATTGCGTAAAATAAATCAATACGGAAGAGATGCATCTACCAGTGGTATTTCCCAGTCTAATGTCGACCATAGTGACGAGGTTTTTGATGAGTTAAAACAGCACCAAGAACAAGACAAGTCTCACAGGAAAGCATAAGAGCTTTCACACAAAGTATGATTTAAATGTTACTTCTATATTTACGATACGGAAACGCTATCGAGTAAAAATCAATTATTCGCATTGTATTTTTACATGTGTATTACTGTCATTGTCAATGTCTGTTTCATAGACGTTTATTCAGTATAAATTACTGACAGATTGACATCGATCCCTTAATTGGTTGTTTGCAGAAAGGAAATTTGGCCGACTCTTATCACCAAGGTACGACGGACGGGCTACTCTGATCGATCATTGAAACTTACTAATAAGAAAAGGATACATAATAATAAAATCATGTTAAAATCATGATTTTGTATAACGAAATACAGCTTAAATTGATTTGGTTACAGCGCATCACCATCTCCACTATTGTGTTAAATTCCAGATGTTTCGCGACTTGACAATACCTAGTGGCAGATGGCGGATCCGTGGTATAGAGGAAACGCACTGGCTTCACAACTCAGGGGTCGCAGGTTTGAGCCCCCGCTACATCCTACTAACTCGTCTTTCACATGAGAATTAAACGGAGGTGCAGTGTACTAGGTGCTTCACACATGGCACTAAAGCAACAAGGGTCTCCTGTATCTTACACTATCCCCCGTAACCCAACGAACAAGTCTTTTGCGAGCGATGGTCATATTGGAGAGAATCCCGGTGCACTCGATAAAAATGTACTACACACATTGAAAATACTCAAGTTGACCAGTGTCATTCAAAACAGCTTAGGATATAGTTTAACTGCTGCGCCGCTGAAAACTTGTTCTTAGTGGCATGATATATTTCTTGACGGCAAGGACAACGGTAAACTTTTACTTCTGATAATAGGTATAATCTTCTCAGGACTTGGTGCTGAACAGGACATGCTCGTCGTGACCAACCTGTAAAATGTATACGATTTGAATAGCAAAATACTGTGACAAGCCGCCTGAAATAAGACAGTAGCAAGGCGTACTGAATAGCAAAATGTCGCCATTCAGGATGGTTAAAGGGAAGAATACAATTAACTTGTATGTGTTCGTTACATTTCACCCTCCTTTTGTTTCGATTCATCTGGAGGTGTCCCAACATTATCGGAATGATCAGATTTTGCTTTCCGGAAAACCCATTTCTTTCTGCTGCACTTTCTGACTCCTGTTAAGCTGATTTTTGTTGTACTTAATCTTGCATCCGTCTTTATCCTATCAGATAAAAGCTGCATATGTCAGGTTGTTAATACAATGATGCACATTTAACTTTTAAGCAAACCGTTCATGTTTATCATTAACGCTTAATTGACAAATTGCCTTTTGAAAATAATAACTTGATTCATTATTTTTTACAGGACGTTCCAGACGACATAGATAAGCATCATGCCAACATTTTTGGCATAGATCCCCATTCTAGTGCGGATGTTTCCTGAAGTACAAATGCGTAATATTTTCCACAAATGCTCCAACTGGTTGGCAACATCGATAATTTCAATACAAAGTAATATGTATTCTGCATCAGTATCAACACAACTTGCTATACACAATGGTTTTGGGCATTAACTAGAAAATACATATAATTGTAATATTATGTATATATCCACAATCGCTTCTCGGACTTACTTGCGCAGTCTTACATGCAATTGTCTGGGAAACTCACAATTGAATCCCTAACCATACGAGTTCATTACTTAATATTAGTTTACTTAAATAAGTGACAGCAACGCACGCTTGACACCAATATCACATGATCGGTATATGACCTCGTATTGACTGATATAGTAGATGTAAAACATATACATAGAGAATAACAGGTTACTACTGCATTTCAATATTTTAACCAAGACGCTATGATGCTAACTGAATAAGTCTCGTTGTCATTTTATCAGAGGAGAACCTTGAAAAACATAACACTTATTTTATGCAAAAGATTATTATATATGTTCGGAGATATGTGTATTGATTTTAAGAATAGCACTTCTGACATATTTGATTTCAAATGTCGCAACGATTAGCATTAATGTGTTCACATTTTTCAAGATTACTGTTCTTTATGCAAGAAAACGTTTACATAGATGAAATTAAGCATAAAATTACACGTTAAAGTTTAACGTTCGTTGGGTTTTGAAGAACATACCCCTGCAATGCTGTGTCGTCCTTATGTAAATGTCCTGCAACAAAGTGTTTAGAATATAAAAGTTATGTTACTAAGACATATAGAAATAAAACAACGCAGAATTAACAACTGAAATTCAGCTCGAAACATAGGACTATGTTTACATATTAATAAGATGAGCACAATAAATGCATGTATTACCTCTGTCCATTGATACATGTTTATGCAATCTTGCACTCACAGAAAAATTCGGACATATGTGTTGAAGTTCTTTTTTCAGAACATCAAGTGTTGGCTGCATGTGCCCAGCTTGTAGGGCATATCTGAAAGCAGCACGATCTTCCGGTGTATTACATTCCACGTGCAAAAGGACATTTCCGTTTTCAGACTCTTCTGCTTTTACTCTAGGCTTTGGATTAAACCTACTTTCTTGAATTGTCAATTGCTTCGTCAGCTGCAAAGCTGTCAATAAGATTTAAGTGTGAGAAAAATTAAAATGTGTGAATAACTTACATGTTTGTCCGAGCATCCCGTACGATCACACAATAATGCACATCATGAAAATAATATCAAGACAAATAGTCACCAGTGACAGCTATTTACATTAAGATTCTTGATGAGCGTTGAAAAACATACGCTCGTATATGTCAAAAGTGTTTTGACTTATTCAAAATTAAACACTTGTTGATAATGGTACGCAACTGAAACTGTATACTGGAAATATGTTTGTAATTCATACTGTCATGAATACTGAAACAAATTGTACCTATGTTGTCCATCACATAATCGTAATTATCTTTGTACAAAACAACCTTTTGTTTGTAATGTTGATAATTAACCAAAGTGCGTATCAAATCTTGAACCGGCTTTAGGTTTTCTGTCAGGACCCCTTTGACAGTTCCGTCGAGCAGTTGAAACATGTCTTGGATGGAACGAGGATGAACCACGACCTGAATGCAGCCTTGTTTTGCATAGTATTCTAAAAAAAAAAGTATGAATATACAAACACATATTATTTCATGTTGATCTAGTAATATATAGTAGTTTTTATGCATAGCTTTTATATGGTTTGGGCTACTGTGTTAGTGAACATTACGTGTAATCATCGGTAACAAATAACGCTCATTGCGGAAAAGGTAACACATGTTTTATATCCAATCAACACTGTTAATAAGTAATGTAGTTTTGACAAATATACGGCATAAACATGTATAAAACCTTAAACAAAGATTGTTATAAGGTTGTTTATAAGACTGTTTGCACAAGTGTTTAATTATGTTTTACCTCCAAATGACGTAAATGTATTATCAAATGTGTTCTTGATTGTTCTGTTTGCTTGATCAGTGCCTTGTTCACCAGTGGTGTTGATAGAGTTGACAATACGACGAGAAACATGGTGTATTTCAGTACAGCTACATCCTTTTATTTATATTTCGACTGTTAAGGCTAATTGGACGAAATAAGACAGGTAATAGTGATTTTTTTAGAATATACAGCTATTTTTTAGAATATACAGCTAAAGTGTAAAAATGCATCTAATACATACCGATGTTAAAACATAAGTCCGGGGCCCGTATTCACCAACCCATTCTTAGACTTAAGAATAATGAATAGAAATAATACTTGTGCGTTTGCAAATATGCCGGATACCAATGTTGCTTATGTCATTTATACATCATTCTAAATAAAGAATTCTAAAATTAGTGTTGGTGAATACCAACAAAAATTCAAATGAACAGCCTTTTTAGAACAAAGGAGTTTTAAAAATATTATTTATTCTCAAGTCTTAAGTCTACATATTGGTTGGTGAATATGGACCCAGAGTATCTGGGGTCATATATGTTACTTTCGACACTTCTAGTTAAAAATTATTTATTTATAATTCAAAAAGACTGGTTTGTAATCAGTTAGAATTAGTATTATATTAATAATTGGTAAAGAAATTGCTTTGAACTTCTTAAAATAAAACGCATGTTATTCTTTTTCACATACCATTTATCAGTCACACTATACGAACATTCAATCGGAAGAATATATATATATTAATAATAATATAGATTTTATATGAGCGTATTATAATCACCTGGAATTTCTATGGGGTATTTGCTGGTACCAGATCTTGGTGGTAAATGTCGATTACTTAGATCATGCCCCTCCCGTTGTGCTGAAATAGAAATGCGGGTTATCGAATTTAATTAAGGAATTTCTTCAACGAATACGAAAATAAAATATTATAAAAGCTATGGAATTATAGTGTTCTCCTTTGTAGAAAAGTTGTTGACTGATGCCAAAATGTTTTCGAAAGTGATACTATTCAAGGTAGTTTTCAAGGTAGTGCTCGTGTGCATAATGTATTGACTATATCCCGTATGTTTGCATATACAAATACCAGTTCCTGTACCTTCATCTAAGTCACTAAAATGATCTTCATATCGAACGCTCACGTCCTTTGGTCCTTCTTCAGAAACTAATAAATATAATTTAGTGTTGAATATAAAGCGGGCATCAATTTCATAACCAGCTGTACGAAAAATGAAGTTGTTCACTCGGGTAAATCTAAATGATTAAACTCAACATGTTAAGGATAATACAAAAAAAAAAACGATCACATGCATGGTTCACAGGGTCATTAAATTAACTCCTGTG
The DNA here is from genome assembly GCA_027627225.1 of Congeria kusceri. Classification (NCBI taxonomy): domain Eukaryota; kingdom Metazoa; phylum Mollusca; class Bivalvia; order Myida; family Dreissenidae; genus Congeria; species Congeria kusceri. Next base: position 20,491,724 of record CM051033.1, on the reverse strand, counting down.
AACAATTTACATATACATATGAGCAATCGTTTACAACGTAACTGAACTACTGAAGGAACTAGCATTCCATAATTGTAATTTAGAGTTCAGTTTTAACTACAAAAACATTGTAAATTTACCTTGGTCTCCGCGAATCTGATCGTACATCTTTACGGTTTCGTGTAGGTTTTCCTGCTCTGTACGAAATATAATATATATAATAATATATGTCAACACATAATATACATACATATAAAGTTTTGTACTTATTTTTATGTCATAATTTTATAGAATTTATAGATTATAACGTACATTTGAACTTTTATTCATCAAATAGAAATGGGAGCACACTTTTAAAGACCTAGTATTTTGCATACGCCTTGTACCTTATGTTCATATATTATGACTCATACCTAGTGTGAATTCCGTAACCCTCTGTCGATACGATTTCTCAGTTTGGTGATTGATGTTAAACTCTTCAACATAATCAATGTTATCAGGGTTCTCCTTCATTTCCTCAACATTCATTATTTCCCTATGTATATCATCGGTGAACTGCTCATCTTGTAAAATCTGACATATTCGTTGAATTGCAAGTCTTACTTTATTCACGTGCTCTGAAAAATATTCATCGCTTATACCTCTGACGATATTTGAATAAAGTTCTAGTCTTGATTGATTCATTTGGCGGACTGTATCATATATGTCATTGTGTAACGTGTCTCGATCAGTAATGTCAACAATTAGAAACGGAAAAAGATACAGCGGCCAGTTGTCAACGTTGGCGTTCTCACGAAAGCCTGGGAACAAGTACCCTTGGTTTCGATTGCCGATATTATGTTGGTTGATTGGACCCATACGATGAAATAAAAATTGATCCATCGTCCAGTCTGGGTTTTCCCTGACAACTGCATGTTCCAAAAGACGTCGCAGGACTCTAAATACAACCCGTAGGTGTAGATATGCCAGTTTGTTCGCCTTTGTGGTTTCAGCTTGCGCCATTGCTCATTACCTATTTGACAGTCTAGTTGCTGATAAAAATAAACTATAATGTAATGTCAACATTTTTCAAACAAACATTTAAAAGACACATTGTGTAATACAGTAGTACAAGTGTGTGTGTCGTTTAAAGAGGGAGTGTCTGTTGTTTTTTATTTAGGTTTATTTCATGTATATGTCGTTACCCACTAAAACCGTTATATATAACATAAATAAACGTCAACATCGACGAAAAATATTTCTCTTATCGAAAATTGCAAATTTATATTTTCTATCGATACATGCCCGTTTCTGAACATAGGTATTCTCAACATTTAGTATAATATTCTTTTAAAGATATGCTGATATCATTGGATGGTTTTACATAATAATTTTCGTACAAAATCGTACAGTCCCTCTGTAAAATATATACAATTATTATATAAGCATTCTTATGGATCAATTCGTATTTAGTTTCGAGATGTTCTCTCGTTTTTCCACCGAAAACAAAAAACACGTCAATTAGTCGTCTAGTGGGACGTTCTACAATACAATCTATTCCATCTGTATAATGCCATTGTCGATCCCTATTTATGGACGTTTTATTTTCGTTTTCTAATAAAGTAACTCAGTTTAAATTTGATAGTTTGATTGTGTGTTTGGTATAAAAAGCCGCAATTTTAAACTATCATCTTTAAATGTAGTACACAGTATGATGCCTTTCATCGTCAATATGTAGCTATGCATTATGGTCCTGTTTGAACATTTTAAAAGTGATGTCTCTGGTCTAAACAACAGACCTGCTCAATAAACGTCTTGCCCTCCTGCGCCTCTTGTATACAGTGAGGGTCTATTTGTTCTAGGCCCGAAGGTACCCGAACATGATCCGTTATATTGATTCTCATGTAATTACCAATTGGTTGCACCGAATCTGTGTATGTGAAAAATTTCAACAGATAAAAAATCGAGTTCGGGGAGGTCCTTTTTGAACCAGTACTCCGTGTTTTAAACATTGTGAAATACATTTCGCAATAAAAAATTCAATCCAATTGAAACAAATAAGTTTTTCACGAACACAGATAATAGCTGCAAGCGTGGGAAAGACTATAAAATGGTATAACTCGGAGAATATAAATTTCGTCCTTAAATTTGAAATTGTGCTTGGTTAAGATCTAAAATGCAAACTTACAAGTAGGTTTTTTGTGCCTTTCAATACTGTTACAATAATTGAGAAATAATTGACGGGTTAGCGTAGGTTATTGCTGTAATAACCAACATTTTGGAGTTCCGATGCGTAGGACAAGAATAGGAACGACAAATCGTTGGTTATTACCGCAATAATCAACGCTAGCCCGTCAATTATTTCGATTCTAACCACGATAATATATCTATAATTTGTCTGTATTTTTCATGGCTATGAACGAGAACTATATTATCTATACTCCGCAAATTTTCCACTAAGTACATTCACACGTGCGTTTCAGTGACGTCAACAAATCATAACAATTCAAAATGACGTCAGCTTCATTGATAAACATTGAGCCAATAATCAATGTGACGTCATACTTATTGATAAATACAGTGAAAACATTTTGCTAAAAAGCGAAAATTAAAAGCATATTAACAATACGTACACGTTTTTTGTGAACTTAAATATACAATATGTAATACAAATATGGTTTTATTGCGCTAAATATTTCAGAAATGATTTGTTTGACAATGTCACAATGTTGCTATCGCGCGTTTAAGCACGTGAATTTTATGGAACAATTTCTTCGAATTTCTGGAACTATTTCAAAACATTAGGCTCCGCCCATGATTTGTTGCAGAATAACCCACGGTTGATTTCCTTCTTTATTTATGGAAAACTAGCCGCATGCCGTGTTAGAATTTTCTATAAACTATGGCATCCATTCGAAAGAAATGGACACAAAGAGAATGCTTTAATTTGTGATTGTTTAACAGTGTATTTTGAAAAAAAAAATCAATAGGAGCACTAACTCTGTCAACATTTAGTGGTATGTAACCAAAGTCGAACATGACCTATATTTAATGAATTTAAATCAAGACGGGGCCATAACTCTGTCAAAATTTAGTGGTTTGTAACCAAAGTAAAACTTGACCTGTATTTTATTATGCTACACATGTGTACCACAAATTATTTGAAAATCCCAATCCATTATTGAGTTATCGTCCGAAAACCATGTATTTAGGGAATTTAAGTCTAAAAGGGGCAATAACTCTGTCAAATTTTAGTGGTTTGTAACCTAAGACGAACTTGATCTGTATTTTATAATGTTGCATATGTGTACCAAGAATTATTTGAATATGTCAAGCCATTCTTGAGTGATCATCCGTAAACTATGTTTTTAGAGAATTTAAGTCGAAACGGGGCCAAAGATTATGTCAAAAGTTAGTGGTTTGTAGTAGAACATGACCTGTTTTCTATGATATTACACACGAGTACCAAACATTATTTGAATAAATCGAGCCTTTCTTGAATTATTATCCGGCAACCATGAAAAACAATAGACCGACTAGCTCACAGCTATATATCCCCCTAAACTTCGTTTGTGGTGTATAATAAGTTAGGTGTTTAAATTACTATGATTATGTATGTAAGCAAAAAGTATACGCACATATAACTGACATTTAATAAACACATTTTAATATAAACAAATTGAAACTTCAGCTGCATCATCAGAATAGATAATTATATGCAACATGTCAACTTCATTTAGTGGTCTCCCCTTATTCGTTTCATTGTTACCTATATCGCGTGGCAGTGGGACACCACCCGGAGACAAGTAAACAACCTTTTTATTATAGTGTGTATATGGTTATTGTGAGTTGTTCTCATTATACTATATTTGTCAATTGCTCAAACATGTCGTTGTTTTATTTTATTTTCGAAGGGTTGTGTCCCTACAATGTTTTGCAGTATTTGTGTTATGTTATAATAGTTGTTTGTTCTTAAGTGTTAATATTAATCTGTTGTAGCAAATCACATGATGATTAAATCAGAACTTTAAACATCTAAAATTAAAATCCCGTGTGTTCCGTTGTAAATCTTAATACACATTAACACATGTTAAGGAAGTTAAGACGTGTTTGAACATGCTAATTTTGCCAGTAATGCTTATGAACTGTATTGCATGTAAAACTCATTTAAGGATCTGTTTTGCCCAAAATGTTGAAATCGTGTTGTTCCCTCATTTTGAACATTATTGTTGTTGCAGAAGTTGACGTTATAATAACAACGCTAAATTCGTGTATGAAGTGATAGTTTTTTTGGAAGGGATGGCGATGTTTACCATATATAACAGTATTTGACAAATGTTTCACCTTCAAATGACATCTGTTCTCTCTTTGGACAGATATGTAATACTTTTTTCTGAATGTTTCTAGAACGACTGTTGCTTTCTACATCCTGTGAATCAATAGATGGTTTAAATATTGATCACATATTGAACGTGCTAACCAATGAATAACGATGGCGAGTCTGGTAGTTGTATTCTCTAAACAAGAAAGAACGAATTGGTTGAAGGCGAATCTTATACTAAACATTGCAAAATATGCTTTAGAGCAGTTTGTTTACGTTGCCAAGGAGGTAAAGGTCGTTCAGACTCGTATTTTGCAAGCAGCGCAGTCAATGTTAAATATTACATCAACTGCAGTATGTACTATGTACCAATTGCTGTACGCAAACTTGTTAAAATGTCTCACGCAAAGTATTTGCAAGACAGAAAGCAAAATCACATGCAAAACCATACATTATTTATCAATAAAACAGCAACACCATGCTGCATTAAGATATGTGATGAAGTAAGTGATGAACTAATTAGGGACAGCCTGCCTTGAAAACAACTTCTGCTGAACAATCGGAAAGCGACCATTGGCAGATCGTTAAATGTGTTTTGCCTCTAGACGGTTGTATTTGCACATGATGCAAATGTCAATAGAATTGTCAGAGTTATGGTGAACTGCAAACAGCTAAGTGGCCTTCGCTTTAGCTCAGAACAAGCCTTAGAGTCGATTGTCAAACGTAAACAAATGCGAAATCTCTTATACAAACTCGTACATATTCAAAACAAATGAAATAGATCGCGCTCTATGGTTATCGAAATAAATTATGACTGATTTGTACTCATTAATTCATGTTTGCATTTGTATAAATATAAACAAATTATCTTAATACTTTGAAACGAATCAGTGTTTAGTATGTTATATGTACAAACAATCGATCATCTGTAGCTGTCTATAGAGCTATGCGTCACAAGCCCGATTGAACTACGGGACGCATTTAACACATTGATAGATCTACTCCGTGATTCTGCATGTCAGAAACATTACGACAATGCACAAGTTGCACTCAGAAAAATAAACATGTATTCTAACAAACGGATTATAAGTTTCTTAAATATTACCTTCGTTGATGCATATGCATATTCTAGCTTTAGCAGCTAACGTTGATTTTTTATTTAAAAAAAGTGCGATAAATATATCAAGTAGGTTAATAACAACCCGTTAATGCATTATAAAATTGTATTACTAAATAATATTCCTTTGTATTACATCTATTTTTCGCAATTAGTCCGTTATGCAAGAGCTTGTGTCTGTTCAATTTGGTGGATAAGCAGCATTACATTTGTTTGTGCGATTTAATATTATGACGTCATTAGGAATTTTGCTCGTCTTCGTATGAAATCATAAAAATTACAATTAGCAAACAAATTTTTCCATATACAAAAAACCTTCAGGACAACATATTCTATAGTGTATCCATGGTACTCGGAAAGTACGGTCTTTATGGTTATAAGATGTATCAGGAACCTCAGTGTCCTTCATATTCGTTTTTGTGCCACTTATTGACGTGAGTCATTGACTAAAATTATGATTAACATCACATGTATATGAAACAAAAGCCACACATTTATGCAAAAGAAGTATAACTTCTATAAGAAGTAGAAACTACACTGTCAAAGTCATATCGACATATAAACTTCAGCGACTGAAACAGCGCTGACGTATTGATCAGCAGTTAATGTGATTTAAATTATTTGTATGTTCATAAATTTCTTAAAATAAATAACGTATAGATTATACTCACGTGTTAAAGGCCAGTCTTGTCCGAGAGCTGCCCATTAATTGCACACGGTATGGTCATGTGTGTTCTTAAACAATATCTTAGTAATATGGGGGATTTTAAAGTCCTAGTCAGTGATCAGTTATCGCAAAATCACAGACAAAACTGAGATTTACTTCTAGGAAGGAGGTTATCATATTTAAGCATTTGCCTATATGACGCACGTATGATTTTTCTTTATCACACCGGGGAATCATTGCGACCATAACGCTCGCGTTATGTGTAGAAATTGTCGCACTGCAGATTCCCTTGTTGTGTCAATACATAGAAATGGATGGCAGCGGTGAGTACGACTCTGTATTTTGTCTTATTGGACACTTGTGAGCAAAAATTTAAAACATGGGGGAATGGCATTCGACACAAATGTGTATATGCTTAACACTAGTTAGGAAAAATTCGAAATCGTATTATGTAGACCTTTCGTTTACAGCTTCAATTTTGATAAGAAAAACTTTGCCATTTTGGCCAAATTCTTAGAGTTTGGTACATTTGAATAAATTGTGACCTATAAACACCATTGCTGTTAAAATTGCCACGGTCTGCTACATGATATATGTCCGTTTTTTGATAATGTTATGGTCGCGAGTCACATGCTATGGTGTCAATGCATGGTTGTGGTGCTGATGCGAGGTACCTCAGTAGGATATATACATGAAGAAATAGTTTGTGGGTCTAAAACCAAACGACAAATGTTACTTTTTATGCAAAATTATGCTGTTGTTTTTCTGTTTCAGGTCAAGTGCTAGAAATGTCGGCAGTCTCAAACGAGCGGTGAAGATTCATATATAACTTCTGTGACAAGTCATTCAGCTTTAATTGATATAACTCAACAGTGGAAGATATTACACAATTTAAAAAACGTGGACATTTTCACTGTGCCCATTTCACAGATCCCATATTTTAATTAACTTGTTTTATATCCGCTCAAGAAGATATTCCAAATTAACAGTTTGTTCTTTATACATCACATGTAGGATATATTTTATTATATTATATTTTTAATTGTTTATTAGAGCATAAGAAATAAAATACAATAAAATGTATATTTGTTTTGTCAATTTATTTGTTAATTTATATATTGAATTAAAAGGCATTATACATAGTTCATTTACGACACGTGTTCGATTTCTGACAGTTTGACAATTGTATTCACTCAAAAAAGATTTTCCGGAGTAAGAATGCATTGAAATAGCAATATTTAATATGTGGGGTAAATTGGAATCCATATAAAGTGGCAACTAACATAACTAGCGTGTTCCTTTTAACACAACACCTGTAGTTGCAATAGATAAAAATTATCAAAAAGAAATGTTATTGGTGCCTTTTAATACAATTTTCTAAACAATATTATCATATGTTAGCATAAGTCAACGATTGTAATATTAAAACATCAAAAACCAAATGTATGAATGATTTATGAAGTACATCAAGAACGTGTCATACATAGTTACTACACTTTCACCAGCATAATGGGTGTTCTGTGTCTTAAATTTTTTTAACAAGTGCATAGCTACGCACACCAGTATTCACCATTACAATGTCGACTAGGACATGTATCACATGTGATACATATTGGTGTATATTTCATCTTCAGCTTATGGCTAACCGCTTTGATGCTTTTTGTGCAACATCCATGCTGTTTATTTTGGTATAATATTTTTGTTGCCATACTGAACTCATGTTGTTAGTTTTTCTCGTAAAGATCCGAGGTCCATACTTGGCTAGTACAGCTGTTAACTTTTATACACACGGGCGCCTTCTTCTGTTCAAAGAACAAGTGATCAAATCCTTTTGTCGCTTTGACCCACGAACCCCAAAATCAACAGGGATCCTATACAAGTGATACGTATCTAACTAGTTTGAATAATATATGCTTTAGAATTATGTTGCTATTGCCCAGATAAAGTTTGGTCTGCGGACACACTGACGGACATTCATACCGACGGACCGCCATTTGCAAAACAATATACCTCCTGCATACTTAAATTCATCAGTTACTAAAGGTTGACATTCGACACGGATTTCATGAAAATAGTTTATTGAAATGATTTAGTAGGACAAATCAAATGCATTTTAGTACGTTAAACAAATTGTTATTATCAAAAATGAACAGCGATATATTTCGATGTCTGTCATTTCAAACACATAATGAGGTATAAGGATAGATAATGAACTGGTTGTGGTTAAAGTTTGGTTTTATTAAGAGTTGCTTCTTCGCTTGTAACTTGACACTAGCACCACAACTATGCATTGACACCACAACCTGTGCCGCGCGACCATAACACTTTCAAAAATGAACAATTAACATTATCCCTAACAGAAGGTACCAGTTTTCATGTAGCAGACCATATCGGCAATGATGTTTATAGGTCAAAAGCTTGTTTAAATGTACCAAAAGCTAAGAAATTTGTAAAAAGGATTTATTTGTCAACAATGAAGCAGTAAACTTTCCGAAAGTTCTACAGGATACGATTTCGCTATTTCACTATGTTTTTGCAACTTAAGTAATGCATATATATATTTGTGTCGAATACCATTCTCGGATTTGTTTAATCTTCGCTCACAGGTGTCCAATATGACAAAATACAGAGTCGTACTCGCCGTGACATTTTCTACACATAACGCGAGCGTTATGGTCGCAATGATTCATCGGCGTGTTTATACAACTACCTTATCTAAAGTATTTAATCCTGAGTAAGTAATACACTTTCAAAACATGCCATTTATCAAACACAAGGGGTGTCACGTTTAGAGTGTTGTAACAACACTTGTGCTTCGTCTTATTGGATATAAATAAGTCTTATGCCCGATTTCCGTAAATCTATGATTAAACATTGATTCATAAATCAGTGATAATTTGCAGTATTCTAACGGTCCGTTAATTTTTTTAGGGGATTTCAATAGCATTTTTATCAATCAATGATCATTGGTGTTCACTCAACCACCGAAGCGATTTGCCTGCTTAGCACGAGATGTTTGTGCTATTGTACCGTTTGAATAATTTAACCAATATATCATACATCATGTACATCGTTCATGTCATATATATATATATATATATATATATATATATATATATATATATATATATATATATATATATATATATATATATATATATATATATATATATATATATATATATATATATATATATATATATATATATATATATATATACTAAGAGATTCGCCAGTTACGGGGTGTTTTCCAATATAAGACCCTTGTTGTGCGGTGTCAAAAAATTGTGGGGTGTTTATAACACCCCACAATTTAGGACACCTATTTTTCGATAATACACCATAAATATATGATATTGGTGAAAGATGGCAACAACTAGCTTTAATATCGAATTCATATATATAGTAAAACACAGTTATTTGCCTTGTGTTAATACGCTAGAATGCAATTAAATTTGTAAGTGGAGATTAAATTACCTGACAGCATAATGAGGAACACACCAGGCAGCTGGATGCTTTACGCTCTGTTAAACTTTGAGTAACATTTTACGATATCATTCAACCTGATTTTATTGATTCTAGCTTTGTTGAATGTCACATTGCGTAAATATCAAAATTAAAGTTTATGACATTTGATAAACTTATTAGAAACATTATAGTAGTGTTTTATTTTGAACGCAAGAAAAATAATAAAGACTACCTAGCGTTTTAAGCGATGTGTATTTATATTTGGTTAACTAAACTAATAAATACAATTAAGTATAATTGTATTGTGTTTTTTATAAGCTGTTGGTCTATTGATGAGCGTTTTATTGTACCAATATGTTTCACTTTATTGTTTTACTAACATTCAATTTTTACTTGCGATCAACATGGAGTATTGTGAAGCAGCATTTTGAAAAAGAAAAGATTAACATTATCTGAATATTTCTTTTGGAGAATAAACATTTAATACTGTATCTCGTTTTATCAATGGACTGAACGTTTATTGATGTTTACCAACTGTACATGTCCGGTTCCATTATGTGTATTCATGTGTTCAAGAAATAAATATTGTTTACTTGTATTAACAAACATAGGTCTCCGAATAAACATGTCAGTTGAATAAAGTGCATTCGTATACAGCGGTAATAAACCATGCACATTATTAAATGTATATAGAGGAAAAGAGATGTAACGGCAATTAACTCGCAATACATTCTATATACTAAGTTGTTTTCGTCCATAAAACGAGTTTCCATTTTAATAAAGAACATTTCATGAAACATTTCTTAGCTGGAACAATAACTAAAAATCTTGTTGGGTTAACTTTTTGAGTTATTTATAAAGTATAACAGTGTGCATTTCTAAAACAAAAGCAAGTACTGTGTAACTTTGGTTTAGATTAAAACAACATACGAGTGTCGAAGCATTCATTGCCAAAATGCCAATACTGCAACTTCGTACAATCAAAGTGAATGTTTAAAATGTCAATCTTACACATTTTGCCTTACATATGTAAGCAAGATAAAAAAACAAAGTATTTACTTGTTTCATTCAATATATATTTATTATTAAAATAGTACATGCCAAGTATAAAGTAGATCTCAAATCAGCCTTATAACTAAGTTGTGTTTTTTTCGGTATGCAAACACAAAGTAATTCACGTTTTAACATCTTGCTCAAGATTACTGCTCAAACAGTGCCAACAGAACAGTGCCAACATGCCAAGGCTTGATATATGGCCATTGAGAACCGCAAAGGGGCCATTTAATTTGGCTGCAGTAACTGTTCTAATGAAGACTTACGGCACTTGAAAGCAATACACATAAAAATAGCATCAACTGACTACAACTACTTCTACTGTATTCACCACCGCAATCATTATTTTACCAATGGTTCAAATTCTACTACTTTAACAACAACAACAGCAACAACAACAGCAACAACAACCACAACCACAACAACAACAACAAATACTACTACTACTTCTACTACTACTACTACTACTGTTGTTGTTTATCCGTTCCACATTTTATATTTCCCTGGTCGATAAATACATAGGGTTCGAGGGCAACCCCCTCAACACCGTACAAAATGCATCCAGTGATTGTACAGTTTATAATGTATTATGATAACAAGTGATTTCCGGAACATAGCAAAATGAATTTTAAGTATGGAATGTATTACTTTATAATAATCATTGAGTCACATATCACATAGATCTACAAGAAAAAAAGTAACACAATGTCCCATCCTTTCAAAAAGAAGCTTGTGAATGAATTATGTCATTTCAGAACACCATAATTGACAGAAAAATATGTCTTTCTAACCTTAACAGTAGGTATTGTAGGATACAACCATAGATCAACATGTATTTTTATGTCTGAAGATACGATATGATGCGTTCAGAAAATCTGCAAAACTTTCAAATCGACCAAACATTTGTGGAATCAATTTATTATATACAACAACAAGAAAAACATACTACTACTACTACTACTACTACTACTACTACTACTACTACTACTACTACTACTACTACTACTACTACTACTACTACTACTACTTCTACTACTACTACTACTTCTACTACTACTACTTCTACTACTACTACTACTATTATTTTTGGTATTATTATTATAAAAATAAACGACGAACGGAATATAAAAAGTCCTATGTGTTTGGAGTCTACAACTCCGGTTGAACTCTTTCTGGATAACGTCACTATAAAGTCCGAATAGTTCAGCGTCCGTAATTCTATAGAGTTTGACGTGTAAGGAATCCTCATTCTAGCAAAACCCGTACCGTTAAAGGAAGTAGTAAAGCCCACAGTGTTCATAGTTCTTCATTAATATTGAAACTGAGAATATTGTGACCGCATTGCCTGGAGTCCACAATCCTGGGTAAACCAGTTCATAGCTGACTGATATTGTGGTCACAGTGCATGAATTTTGTGTTCAGATTGCGTCCAGTATTTAAAATAGAGACCAGTGCCGGTATTCAAAAAGATCATTAGGGAAATCTTAATTTAAGTTGAATTTAAGTGAGATTTTTTATCAAAATTAAAATGTGAAATAAAAATTACTTTGGTTTACAAACTGAAAAAAAACAAACAGCTAAGCAATAGTCGTATTTACCAGTTTAAAACATGTTATTGTAAAATTACCAACACATGAAATTGTCTCCGACTTAAGGAATTTGATGAATTAAAGAAGTTTGCTTACGTTGTCCATAAGGAGCAATGTGGATATGGGACCAGTCACTACAGAGACTTACTTGGAAGTGCACCGAAGTAAAGTGCATCCGTGTGTTTGCATGCGTATAAATGACAAATCGCTTGTACCAACTTTATATTTATTTAGTACACATCGTCAGAGAATGATAATGTACTCGTGTTAAAACCCGTTGTATTTACTTGTATTAACAATAGCAACAAGCACCAATATTATTAAACGTTCATCGTTTAAAAACAAGTAATGCACGCCAGTAAACAGTACGAACCACGTTTCCGATGCGTGTATTCAACAAATAAATTACATTACAAATTTACTTACTCTCTTATATATAGTCAAGGGAGAAAACTATGTAAAGTCCGTTATTTTATTTTAATATACAGTGGGATGTCTTCGCCTCAACAGTACAGGTTATTGGAAAGTGTCAGCACATAAAAAGTTACTTAAACCTCGAAAGCAACCAAACAAACTGAAACAAACACCTTTTTAAGTATTAAACTCATTTAAATGACACAAATATAATATTTTCTTTTAATTTAGCGTTACAGTGAATTGAATTCAAAATATGAGCACGTTTATTATGGTGCTACCAAGTCTATAAAACTACAGATCCCATGTAAGTTCTGACTCCAGGTAGAACTACCACTTGTAAACGGATAATAAACCCAGATGTATGTGTCCATATTTCGGGTAAAACTAGTATTCGTGTACTGTTGAACGGAATTATAAAGTCCCAAATGTGTGAAGTCCACAATTGGGGTAGAACCCGTATCGGTAAACAATATAATAAAATGTGCAGTGTTTGAGTCCACTATCCTGGTAGAACCACTCTTTAGAGTGGGTGATATTGCGGTTGCATTGCATGTATTCAGTCTTCTGAAACAGAGAATCTACACTCCAGTTTCTGGAAATCTGTTGAAGTTAACTATTTTTATTAATGCAGAAATATAGCATGCATAATATAGACATAATATACACATAACAAATGCGCTCGTCGAAACGATTTTTTCACATTGTATTAGGCTGACGGTGTTTACATTTTTGGCGCACATCGATTTTACCTACATATAATTGAAGTGTACTTCAAACAGCACATTTCAATATTAGCAAGAAATAAGTTGTCAACATAGTATATGAAGATATTCCTCGTATAAACACACAGAATGTGGCTCTTATTTCCATGGAGAACGGTTAAGGTTTGCTATTCTCCGTAAAGAAACGGTGCGATGTATCAACATTTCTCTTGAACGGGTTTAACTTAAAAAAAAAAATGAGTTTAACATGTGTACATGTAATAGCGATTCTGTGTATTTCTTTTTTCTTACATACACACACACTCTTAATTCGCCTGATCGTCTCATTTCTACACTTAAAGCCAGTACAGTTAGTCACACTAAAAAATTTGTGTTTTGTTTTAATCGAAATCGAAATCATTCACTAAAATTGGTTCATAAACATGATTATATCATTAAACAAAGAGCAACAAGGAAAGTAATTTTAAATATTCGCAAGACATATGTAATTCAATTAAATCAACAAAAAAGTCAGTGTAAGCTGCTGTACTTGAATAAAGAATCCATAAAAATGTTAAACAGTTTGTTGCAATTAAGTAATGATTTAGTATTAAATATCTTACAAAATAACATATCTTCACAAAACACCAAAATGTGCGCGAGACTTTAAATATTATCGATCCCGCCGGCTTGTTAAGTGCGCTAGGTGCGCTAGATGTTTTCCCTTGCTAGATTATTTGAAACAGCCCGCATAATGATAGCCTTTTATGGAGCAGGTATTATGTTACTTTTGTATACCATCCAATGTCAATTCATTATATCAATCTAGTTTGTACAAACACCATTTTGTATTTGCATTGACAATCATTATAACGTACACTGGTAAAATATTTAAACTAATTCGATTGCTTGTCATTCCTGTGACAGTTATTTTTATGCAATATCAAGTATTAACTAGTACAGAATAGCCGTGCCTCGTTTTGACAACTAAAATAGAACTGATCTTTGTGTTCATTTGAAAAGAACTGGCGGGCGTATTGTCCTCGATGAAATTCACATTCAAAACGGCAAAAGAAACGAACAATAATGAATATCATCACACAATCATTGCGAGTCAGGTGACTTATTTAAAATACGGGTAGCTTCGCGTTGGTCTAAGGCCGTGTCGTATTTATAAAGAGACTTAGATTATAATTATATTTAATAAAGCAATTATGCCCGTATCGAAAATGTCAGAACTGTTGTACCTTGGGCTATTACGTTGTTCTACATGAACTCACATTTCAAAAATAGGCTTCAAATAATTCCTAGATTTAGATAAACTTATACATGAATAAGAAATTGGCGGTTCATCCGTCCAGATAAAAAACCATATCGCACTCAATATTTGTAGTGTGTATTAATATCGGTCATGTTTATATTTTAGGTTATACAAGCATGTGCAAATAAACATTCTGATGTAAATATTACATTTGCATTGAACTGAAATTGTCGGACACCGAAACATCAACTCGTTAATGCCAGTACACATCAAACGGATCAGAATAGTAGCAATAGTAGTAGTAGTAGTAGTGGTAGTAGTCGTAGTAGTAGTGGTAGTAGCTATTCTAGTAGTAGTAGTTGTATTACTAGTAGTAGTAGTAGCATTAGTAATAGTAGTAGTAAAAGTAGATGCAGTAGCAGAAGAAGTACTAGTGGTAGTTGTAGAAGTAGAAGAAGAAGAATAAAAAGTAGTAGTAGCAGTAGCAGTAGCAGTAGTAGTCGTTGTAGAAGTAGTAGTAGTAATAGTAATAGTAGCAGTAGTAGTAGTAGTAGTAGTAGTAGTAGTAGTAGTAGTAGTAGTAGTAGTAGTAGTGGTTGTTTAGTAGTAGTAGCAGTAGTAGTAGGAGTAGTAGTAAAAGTGGTAGCAGTAAGAGTCGAAGTACTAGTGGTAGTTGTAGAAGTAGAAGAAGAAGAAGAAGTAGTAGCAGTAGCAGTAGTAGTTGTTGTAGTAGTTGTAGTATTAGTAGTAGTAGTAGTAGTAGTAGTAGTAGTAGTAGTAGTAGTAGTAGTAGTAGTAGTAGTAGTAGTAGTGGTTGTTTAGTAGTAGTAACAGTAGTAGTAGTAGGAGTAATAGTAGTTGTAGAAATAGTAGCGATTCTAGTAGTAGTAGTATAAGTAATTCTAGAAGTAGTAAGAGTAGCAATTCTCTTCAAATCTAGTAGTAGTAGTAGTATTACTAGTAGTAGTAGTAGTAGTAGTAGTAGTAGTAGTAGTTGTTGTTGTTGTTGTTGTAGAAGTAGTAGTAGTAGTAGTACAAGTAGTGGTAGTAGCAGTTGTAGTAGCAGTAATAGTAGTAGTTGCTGTAGTGCACAATCAAACTAACCAAAATAGTAGGAGTAGAAGTGGAAGTTGGTGAATTAGCAGAAGAAGAAGTTGTGGAATTCTAGAAAAAGTAGTATTATTACTAGAAATACTACTAGTAGTAGTAGTAGTAGAAAAAGTGGCAGTAGTAGTAGTTGTTGCGGTTGTTATTGTTGTTGTAGAAATAGTAGCGATTCTGGTAGTAGTTGTAGCAGCAATTGTAGAAGTAGTAGTAGTAGCAATTCTGGTGGTAGAAGTAGTAGCGAAGTAGTAGTATTTCTAGAAGTAGTAGTAGTAGTAGTAGTTGTTGTAGTAGTAACAGCAGCAGAAGCAGTAGCAGAATTAGAAGCAGTGGCACTTGCTCTAGCAATAGCAGCAGCAGCAGCATCAGTAGTATTAGTAGTAGTAGTAGTAGTAGTAGTAGTAGAAGTAGCAGTTGTAGTAGAAGAACAAGTATTTGTAGCAATTCTTGTAGTAGCAATAGTATTACTAGTAGAAGTAGTAGTAGTAGTAGTAGAAGTAGAAGTAGCAGTAGAAGTAGAAATAGTAGTAGAAGTAGTAGTGGTAGCTGTAGAAGTACAAGAAAGAGTAGTAGTAGCAATTCTAGTGGTAGTAGTAGTATTACTATTAGTAGTAGTTGTTGTTGTATAAGAAGTAGTAGTAGTAGAAGTAGTAGTAGTAGTCGTAGTTGTTGTAGTAGCAGTAATAGAAGTAGTTGCTTTATTAGTTTACGTCAAACTGTCTCAAATAGTAGTAGTAGTACAAGTAGTAGTGGTAGTTGGAGAAGTAGCAGAAGAAGACGTTGTAGTGAAATGATAGTAATAGTATTATTATTACTAGAAATAGAAGTAGTGGTAGTAGTAGAAGTGGTATTAATAGTAGTAGTAGTAGTAGTAGTAGTAGTTTTATTGTAGTAGTAGTAGTAGTAGTAGTAGTAGTTTTTGTTGTAGAAATTCTAGTACCAGTTGTAGTAATAGTAGGATAGTAGTAGTAGCAGTAATAGTATAAGCAGAATAAGAAGGAGGAGAAGTATTAGTAGCAATTCTCGCAATAGTAGTAATATTATTATTATTAGTAGTAGTAGTTTAAGAAGTAGTAGTAAAAGTAGTAGTAGTAGTAGTAGTTGTAGTAGCAGTAATAGTAGTAGTTGCTTCAGTAACTTACATCACACTGACCAAAATAGTAGGAGTAGTGGAAGTAGTAATGGTATTTGGAGAGTTGCAGAAGTAGAAGTTGTAGTAGAATTCTAATAATAATTTTATTATTATTATAATAGTCGTAGTAGTAGAAGTTGTTGTTGATATAGCGATTATAGTAGCAGTAGTAGTATTACTTCAAGTTGTAGCAGTAGTAGTATAGTAGTAGTAATAGTAGTAGTAGTAGTAGTAGTAGTAGCAGCAGTAGATGTAGTTGTAGTTTTGGTAGTTGTGGAAAGTTAAAGAATATGTAGAAGTAGCAATTCTAGTAGTGGTAGTAGTACAAGTAATAGCAGTAGTAGTAGTAGTAGTAGAACTAAACGTAGTAGTAATAGTTGTAGAATTAGATAAATAAGATTTAGTAGTAGCAATTCTAGTAGTAGTAGTAGCATTACTACTACTACTACTACTAGTAGTAGTAGTAGTAGTAGTAGTAGTAGTAGTAGTAGTAGTAGTAGTAGAAGTAGAATTAAAAGTAGTAGAAGTAATAGCAGAAGTATTGGTAGTAGTAGTACTAGTAGAAGTAGTAGAAGTAGTAGTAGTAGCAGTAGCAGTAGTAATAGTATTAGTAGTAATAGAAGTAGTAGTAACAGTAGCAGTAGCAGTAGCATTAGCAGTAGAACTAGCATTAGCATTAGCAGTATTAGTAGTAGTAGTAGAAGAAGACGTAGCAGTAGTAGTGGCAATTGTAGTGGCAATTTTAGTTTCAGTAGCAGTGGCAATAGTGGTAGCAGTAGTAGTAGTAGCATCATCAGTAGCAGTAGCAGCAGTAATAGGATTAGCTTTAGCAGTAGTAGTAGAAACAGTAGCAGTAGTAACAGTACAGTAGAAGTAGTAGTAGTAGTAGAAGTAGTATTAGTATCAGCAGAAGAAGTGTTAGTAGTAGAAGTAGTAGTAGTCGCTGCAGAAGAAGCAGAAGAAGAAGTAGTAGTAGTAGTAGTAGAAGTAGTAGTAGTAGTTGTTGTAGTAGTAGTAATAGTAGTAGTAGTAGTAGTAGTAGTAGTAGTAGTAGTAGTAGTAGTAGTAGTAGTAGTAGTAGTAGTAGTAGTAGCAGCAGCAGTAGTAGTAGTAATAATAATAATAGAAGTAGTAGCAGCAGCAACAGTAGTAGTAGCAGTAGCAGTAGTAGTAGTAGTACTAGTAGAAGCAGTAGCAGTAGTAATAGTGGTAGTAGTAGTACGGGAGCCAGACCTTGATTCTATACCCAGATTCAGACCAAAATCTTATTTTTTGTTCAATGTCCCATTATCCATATTGAGGCTTTTTCAGTTAGCAATTGTTTTAAATTAATAAAAAACGTGTTACTTTATTCAAACGAATCAGGAGAAAATAATTTGTACTACGGGACCTTATATCAGGACAAAGGGTCGATGAGGTCAACCAAACATATAGACATATACTGGTTAGAAATTTATTTTGCGCCTGTACAAATTATTAGCCCACTAATGTAAACAAGTCAAAAGGTCAAGGAATAAACTGACGATTATGTTAAACATATATTGACAAGATGTATAATTTTGATCGATTTCTGTTCAAGGTAGTCGAAGTAAATTGCGTTACAATTACCGCCATTTTGCAATCATATTTCAGTGAGCGATGCATGCATCCGTATTGGCGTTATGCATATATAGTACGTACATTCACCATTACACAGTTAGAGTAGGTTGTATCCAGTTTAAGAACTAGTTCACGTTGTCCTCTTTAGTCAAGTAAACATTAAGTCTTAAGTTTATTGACACTACAAACTCTCCATTTGCAGTCAAGCGACGTATATACCAAATGCAGTCCAGTTAATGCTCTGTATTGTATTTAACAGCGGAAGTTTATGTGTTCATGCTATTATTTGAAGGTTTACTACACAGTCTACGTTGTCATATTGATACAATACGAAAGGTATGGAGTTAGTAATGACAGTTGCAAATTATTTAGTTGTAAATTAGAACTGAAAACATTGTTTTCAGTTTGAAATAAAGCAAGTAAAAAACATACATGTAATATTTTTAAATATGTACACACTGGCTGATGTGATTTGGTATTTTACAGTAATAAAAACTCTGACAGTCGGAGGATACATATAACTGAATACCATTACGGTTAAGCATGACTTTATCACGAATGGTCCGAAATATACACATCATAGCTAGGAATTGCACTGTGGTGTGAGCCAAATTCAAGCACGGAGTAAACTTTTATTTAAAGTACGAATGAGCATGTGTGGTCCATGGGAATACCTAACTGACATGTCAAATTAGACAACGCTTAAGTATAATAAATTAATCCTCATATCGACGCTACCATACCACTTGATATATGTTTGGTTTGAGTTATTAACGATTGTTGTGCTCTCGAATTACGATTTGTATTCACAGTAGTATATACCAAACAAACATGAATATCGTTTTGCTATGTTCACGTCTCCAATACATCTATTACTCAGATTAATAGATATACGGTGGTTGGCAATCGTATATATTTATTTCATTATTGTAGCAAGAGGAACCTCACCCATTTTTTTCAGTTTACAGTTCTGAACTTTCCCCTATATCGATTTATATGGTATTTTAATGCAGTAATACAGGTGAGTATTTGTTTATTGAAAAATAGCGGCCGTATAGACCTCTTCAAATATTTTATTTAACATTCGAACAGCACCGACGCTTTACAATCACACCAAAATAACATAGCGGTAACTAATTGTCCACATAATGCTTATTATCACTCATCACGCATTCATGCCATTCAGGTGATTTATCTCAATCTTTGTGTATACAGCTGTTATAGCTTCACGTTGGTCTAAGGTCGTGACTTTTTAAAACATTATTCAAGCAATACACCACTTTATACTAATGTGCTCGTACTGACAAGTCTGTCTGAAAAGAAAACTACTCAAATACTATCAATTAAGTTAAAATGAAATGGTCTGTGTTCCAAATCCCGTATCGACTTTGAAAATCCCCGAACAATAAAATGCCGTTTATGTTTTCTTTCATTACATTCAGACAAACATAAATTATTTAATTTCTAACTCATATTTATTTAGATGAATAAAGACAAACACGCATTTTGAAAGGTATGGCTTGGGCAAGCATTTTACTATGTCGTCCGTAGAACACATGCAAACATACATGAACACATACACATGCAAACAATTTGTGGCATGTATATTCTGATTCATCCACAGCAAATTTATTCAAAACACGCAGCACAGCTTTTCCAATACATTAAAATCCCACATAAGTGCATACAGTGACATCTAACTTTGCTTGAATTTTTGCTGCAATATTTGTCTACTTGTTCATTACCACCAATTAACAGAAGTGCGCATATTCCTTCACGGGCACTTCGTACCTGAATCAGCGATAATGAACGAATTCGGGTAAAACTGTGAGCGGGATACGCAACCTTACTGGTCATTCTATTTCTTTCTCTTTCATTTTAATATTGATGCCAGGAGGACGTACGAGGACCCATGGCTCTAGATCAGTATAAAGGTGCCTTCATTACCGCCCGATTCCCCTAGTACAATTAAAATAAAGAATAAACATAAATGCAGCAAATACTAAAGCGAACACAATCGGCATTAAGTCGACAACAATACATTGAACGAAAGCCGGGAAACACTTGATACAAGTAATTTTCAAAGATATCCTGTATGCACTTCATAAATTAAGAATGAACAGAAAATGTACAGACTGTAGAACTGGATATATACATTGATATATTTAATCTAACTGAAATATATATGATTAGCAAGATAATACTCTTAACTACAAACTATCGCACTATCGGCGTTATACAGGCGTCCACTACCAGTCACGTTCCTGAACAACAACTAATGGATGACAAATAATCTGAAAATATAGCAAACACTGTAAAACACATCAATAACTATTCAGGTGTAGGTGGGTGCGAATAAAGCGATGTTCGTTTTAGCTTGCCGACAGCTCGAAATATTTAAGGTGTAAAAATCTGCACAAGATTCGTGTGCTTTAGCTCTGATTGATCCGTCTATTTATAAACTGACCAAACCTGTTTACTACCTCATTAACCAGCACACACATGACCAATCGAACGATACTAAATATATTCAATTTTATAATCAAGGATATTTCAGATCTTGCTAGATTTAATTCACACAAAAATATTAGCTGACAACGGAATTGTGTGCATTGGCTATGATTAGAAGGATAATACTCTAACTACAAAATATCGCACTATCGGTGTTATACAGGCGTCCACTACCAGTCACGGTCCTCAACAACAACTAATGGGTGAAAAATAATCTGGGTAAATAGAAAACAATGTTAAACACATCAATGACCATTCGGGGGTGGGTGGGTGGTAATAAAGCGATGATCGTTTTAGCTTGCCGACAGGTCGAATGATTTCAGATGTAAAAATATGAGCGCGATTGTTTGTGCTTTAGCTCTGATAGGTCAGTCGAGCACACATTAGCCTTGCATATACCAAAAATATGTTATGGATCTACCGATCTTGAATTTCGTCATTATTAATAAGTTAAACCGACAATGTTGATCGTTTAAATTAACTGCATGCAGTTGTTGCTTACTCAACAATCATGTAGAACAGTTACAGTTCACCACTGAAACTATATAGGGCAGCTTTTAATACGCTTCTAATCGATTTTAGTTATAAACTAGTTAAAATAAATCAACTAAGATAAACAGTTATGATACTACACTTCTGTTTAGGTTTGTGGATTATTTATTTTGGGCATTAAGTTTTGTGGGCGTTCGTTAATGCGTGCAAAGTTGTGTTTTAATATAGTTTATTCCACAGCAAAATATATTCAAACTATTCGATTTTTTATTAACGCTGAATGCTAAAGGAGAAAAATACAACGTTCCATTTTAAAACTGATAGTTGTAATTATGTATTTGGCATTCACACACAATATCAACACTGCCGTTATTGCTTTATAAAGTTTATTTTGATATAAAGTGTTTGGTTATTGGTAATTAGAATTGAAACCAACCCGCGATAATGCAAACCAACCTTCGCCTAACGCGCAGCTACCCTCGTTTCAGATGGGCCACCTAATTGCCACTCATGGAACGCGTGATATGAATCATAATAATGGGAATGTCTTTGCACTGAATCATTCAGGCGTCACTGTAACTTCAGAATGCCAGAGGACAATACGTGGGCAAAGTTCGTTTTAATTCATTCCACATTTTTTTATCATAACTATGGTGCAAAAAAATGCAATAATTGGTGCGCTGTTGTTTTTAAATTATATTTTTGTTTAATTTTGTCGCGTGTTTTATTTAAACAAATGTATGTAAGTACTGTACTTGTAAATACTTTTGCTAAGGAAGGTAAATCGCTACTGGTAGATCGTTGCGACTGATAGAAAAATAGCGCGTTTTATGTTACATTTTCACTGCAGTGAAAATATAAATGTTGATATGTTCACTGTTTCAACAGTGAAAATATCACACTTTATTTAACCAATAAAAATCGATATTTCGTTTAAAAGCATATAATAAAAACAAAATATTTAATATTTGTATTGTTAGAATCCAATAGGCATATCATTAAAAAACATTATCATTTGTATCCAACATCATCCCTTATAAGACATGTGTAGATACGTGTCTTGTAGTTTACTTGTATTAGAAATTATACAATCTGAAAAAGTTTATACTATAACAATGTTTTGTTCAAA
Organism: Congeria kusceri; assembly: GCA_027627225.1. Lineage (NCBI taxonomy): Eukaryota > Metazoa > Mollusca > Bivalvia > Myida > Dreissenidae > Congeria > Congeria kusceri. The sequence continues at coordinate 20,469,205 of CM051033.1, read as the reverse complement.
TTGCATTTAAAAGCAATACTGTTATTCCTCAAAGGAATGCACATGTTAAAATATGCATTGCCCATATAAGCGATGCTTTCGCTTTCAAACTTACTTTTCTACTCTAAAAAGACTCAGATATTAATTTTAAAGTATTGACTTGTGCAGCGCTTATAACACAATTTCATGACTAAAGACGCGATATCATTAAAAAATGAACTTAGCACAATTTAGGTTTCTCTTTTTGCTTTTATTTTTGTAACTTATTTGGATTTCTACATTCATATGTGCTGATGTTGAAGCTGCTGCTGCTGATGATGATGATGATGGTGGTGGTGGTGATGATGGTGATGATGATGATGATGATGATGATGACGATGATAATAATTATGATGATGATGATGATGATGATGATGGTGGTGGTGGTGGTGATGATGATGACGATGATAACGATTATGATCAAGATGATGATGATGATGATGATGGTGATGGTGCTGCTGCTGCTGCTGCTGCTGATGATGATGATGATGATGATGATCATGATCATGATCATGATGATGATGATCATGATGATGATGTTGATCGTGATGTTGCTTATGATGATGAGGAGTAGGATTGACCTTAAAGGCCAAACAGATGTCCTTCTTATCAGTATTCTGCAATAAAACGGACATAGATAAGCCTTTTTATCAGTTATCTGTAATAATCCAGCGCAGTTTTTTGGAAGCCAATACCACGTATGATCATAAACTTTCGAGGCTAAACATTTAAATCGGTCATTATACAAATATAGAGAAAATTCAATTGAAATTGCAATATTTTTAACAGTAACGTTATTATTCGGTAAATAATAATAATACTTTAGTATAAAACGATGACAGGTTTGCAGTTAATTTTCGTGCATGAATATAAACAAAATACTTTGCTCCTGTAGATAAGTGACTCGTCGTTTATAACAAATATTACAACCTTTGAAAGTTTATTCTGTCCGAATTGACCTGTAGTTACGTGTCAATCAAGGAACGAGTTGATCAATTTTGAGTTTATATTTCTGTGGTAAATAATAGCACATGGTTGCTTAATACAATCAATTTACTTAAAATCCTTCAAATCCAGAAAGGAGGAGCGATCTATGTTCGTCTACTAGTTGTTCGAATTGCATCAACCAAGCAATATTAGTATTCCGCAAAGGAATGAACGTATTAAACTGTCTATAAAAACGTTGACCTTGTAAATGTTAGAAATACTGACATTTTATATGATTGCTAACGACTTTATCGGAAACGGAGGCGTCGGGCTACATCCAGTAGGAGCGCTTGAGGTTCCCGCGGCTTTCTGCTCAGGTCCGGGCATGGAGGCTCGAACCGTTGGCAGTAAACAAATTGTGCGGCAAGAGACGTTTTCACAGCACGGGAGGTCCCCGCAGCTCCAATAATAACTTGCTCCATTTATAGTATTACGTATTAAGCTAAAATACGGTATCACAGCCACTGAATTTAAAAATGCTGGTGGTTTCTGATATGCGCGTGAACACGAACATGGAGTATTTAATTCTATGGGGATTAGAAGGGAATTGTGGGCATGTATAGTTTTAACACGGGTCAGCTGTGTTGCGTATTTTCGATTAATCAAATTATAGCTATTTGAAATATGACGTAACTAATGATCACGAAAGTGATGACGTGTGTACCAAATTTAAACGTTTTCTCGGGTTTCACAAAAAAAAATGTTTGAAATATAAAACTAACCTCATTTTATCATTTACAGATTGATAGATGACGAACAGGAATCGACGTTCGAATTAATCATAATATGCAATAATTGTATTTACACTCGACCGCGGTATCACAGTTTCTACTGTACTTATCATGCGTTTAAACAGTGGATTTCTGATAATTTAGACACTGAATAGCATACTTGAATCAGTAAAACAGTAAATCAGTAAAACATTACGTAGATAGCAAATTTCAAAAGTAAAAAAAAATCTATTTTAAAAGTGGGCAAATTTCCCATTTTCAAAAGTGGGAGAATTGTTTTCCACTTTCAGAAGTGGGAACAAAATCCAGTGGGAAAATTCAAAATGTTAAAATTAAGAAAACGCTTAAAAAAATACTCAGAAATATTAAACAATACAATGTTTTAACTGGCACAAGATATGTCTTCTAGTTATTGAATAAAATAACATTTTTGTCCACTCATTTTTTTTCCCATTTAAAAAGTGGGATTTTTTTTTATAATCATAATGTTCAAACGAGAATTAGTGCAAACAGTTTAACAACACGTAATATGTATATCTATGCATAAAAACATATTTGAAAAAAACAACAACACGGGATTTATTTTCCCACACAAAATTTGGGGAAGAAATCCAATGAAAAAAAAAATCCCATGAGAAAATGAAAATCCCGTGGGAAAATTAAAAAATCTCACGGGAAAGCCAATTTTTCACATAAAATTCATAATAAAATAAATGCAATTTTTATGCAAAAAACATCAATTATTGCTCATAATTAAACACTTCAACACATACATTATGTAAAATAGTAATATCTGAAAGAAAGAAGGTACTTAAGTCTGCGAAATTTCGGTTTCGCAAAGTTATTCCGCTGGCCGTTTCAAACTGAATAGATTAACCCGTCATTTCCAACTTAATTAAAATAGATTGTGAACTGTTTATTAACACAGATTTTACATATCTCAGTAGTGTTAAACAATAACGACTTGTCCGAATCGAGAAACAGGTGTGCGTGTTGTTACTGATGTGTTTCATAGCACGTAAGGCTAAATAAGTCATCATTAATGAATATATGCCAATGGTTTATACCTGATCAAAGTTTGACATCCGCGTCAAAGGCATTCATAATTCCAACACATTATTGTTTTTTTATGTAAATTTCGTAAAAAACAGTTAAACCGTATGAGCTATGGAACTCTTCGTTGTTTGTCCATATACTTTAAATTATAAGAACGTATAATTAACAATCGTAAACGAATACATTAAAGTCAGATTTATAATGGGACTGGTGGTGAGAGTGGTAGCGAGAATTATAATGGGAGTATAAGAGAGAGAGAGAGAGAGAGAGAGAGAGAGAGAGAGAGAGAGAGAGAGCGTGAGGATTGTAGTGGGAGTGGTGGTGTGTGTTATAGTGGGAGTGGTGGTGAGTGCTATGGTGGGAGAGGTGGTGAGTGCTATAGTGGGAGTGGTGGTGAGTGTTATAGTGGGAGTTGTGGTGGGTGCTATAGTGGGAGTGGTTGTCTACCTGAAAGTCGGTGTTTGGATGTTTTAATATTGTAAAATTATCATGGGAATGATGGAGTGGTAGTGCATGTGGTGATGAGAGCGGCAGTGAGAATTGTAATGGGAATGGTAGAGGGAGATAGTGACATCTTTAGTGTGAGTTGTGGTGAGAATGGCATGGAGAGTTGTAGTGAGAATTGTAAAGAGAGTTGTAGTGGAAGTGGTGGTGAAAAGTGGGGAGGGTTTGTGGACATTGGAGTGGGAATGGTAGAGGTAGATAGTGAAATCTGTAGGGTGAGTTGTGGTGAGAATGGCATGGAGAGTTGTAGTGAGAATTGTAAAGAAAGTTGTTGTGGAAGTGGTGGTGAAAAGTGAAACGGGAGGGTATGTGGACATTGGAGTGGTAGTGGTAGTGGTTGTTTGAATGGAAGTCGTCGGTGTTTGAGTACTTTAACATGTTCTAAAATCAGAAAATACGTTTAATTGTTATGAACAATTGCCGCCTTTGGATATGAAGATCGGTCCTAAAAATAATATTATTTTATAAAGGTAATTCCCTCTGCTTTGTACATACGATCGATTTTTTGTGTAGTGGATGGTTTGCGAATTTGCTCAAAGTGTAACGCAATTATAATGTAGTGGATACTTGTATCTAGAACAGAAATCAAGACGTTGTATTTGTGTACAATGGAATAACCAGAACACACTTTTAAGAATCTGGAGGCTTAAAATACAGTATGTTTTATGTTGGTATTGTATGAGAGAAATTGTATAAATGGAAGATAAGTAGTAATCAATATAAACTCTATTAATATTTGATTGTGTTTGTGTATTTCTTTATTTTGGATAGAAAGTGATTGGGTAACCGGTATAAACCCCAATGTTGTTTGATTTGGTATTTGCAAGGAAGAGATAGTGTGTCCGTGAAGTTGTATTTCCATGTCTGATCTCTGGTATTGACAGCCATATTTGGGTGTGAATGTTAAGCCCTATCAATAAACCAAACGGAATAAATTCATAATTATTCTCTCAGAGAAAGTACAATCGAGGCATGTCGTATGAAAAAAACGGCATGTTTTGCCTACAGTGGATTTATGTTTAGAAGAGACAAAAAATACAATAAAACGGAAAGTGCCGTCCTGGTTCAGTCTGGGCGGACGACAATGTACGCACATGCATAAAGCCAGCGTTTCCCACGATACGCCTCAATTATATTGTTTACTTCCTATTTGGTATGACCTAGCCGTGGTACAGATTTCTTTGGAAACCGGCAGCCTTGGAGAAATCGTTGATATTGATATTATCTTACAAAGTACAGCGAGCATTGATCGCTACTGAAAAGTAACCATGTATTGAATAATGTATCTGCAAGAGTTTATTTACAATTAAACATTTTGACAATTTTGTGAAAAAAAGAACGGGTAAAACATACGTAAAACTAACTAACCGCGAACTATGTGCGAAAACATGATCCTTATATTATTAATTGAACAAAGTATGCAGTAGTAGTACTTCTATATGAAATTAATTCTTTGCATTCGACCTTATTTTAAACACACGACAAACTCGCTTTATACTCTTATGTGAGCGCGTATGTAAGATACATGCTATGTAGAGCTCGTATTCCGCGAAACTGGGAAACATTATTTGTATACATGATGATTTTGGCATTTATTGAAACATAGTAATTTAAGTCAACGAAACAACCCGCCCTTGTTTCAAAGAAGAGCACTGGATGATGTTTTCTTAAACCATAGTTTATAGTTATGCCTCTAACATCGAAATCTTTTAACGGATTTTCCTCATCAACGTCCAAATGACCAGATATTAATCCGTATCGTAACTGGTTGCAAAACACTAATGTTTTATTTTCTCCATTTTTCATGCTTTTCTTGTTATAATACATGAGCTTTTAGGTCAGATGCTTTACTTTGTCTGTTTAAATGGTTTAAGGACATATTTGTGAAACGCAAAAATCTGTCAATAATTCCCTTTAATAATACTAGTTACATACAGTTATACATAATTATCTGTTTAGTGATTTGTTAAATAAAAAAGAGTTAGCATTATGTTGGAAACAGCTATTTAAAACATAATAGTGTAAGATAATTCTTAATTTGATATGCATTCCATCTGTATCATTGTATTCATGTTAGCTGCTTGTTTGTCGATAAACGTTTGACAGAAATACAAATATGACTAGAAAATAATATAGTTTAATATTAATTTTTTAACTTAAGTGTAGCAATTTATTTGATTATTTAAACACGTGGTTAATATAAATATCGTATTTAAGATTAGTAAAGACACGATAATAAAAAAAAATACAGTCCACGCGAGCATTCATCCGTTTAAAGGGATATGTTGACGAATTGACAATTTGAAACTGTTTGTCACTGACTCCAAAAAATGAGAAAGTAATGAAGAATGTCAATTAGCTAACTACTACTTCTAACATAGAAGTGTACATGTACTGGAATATCGTTTAATTGACGAGTTATTTTCCGTTATACTAGATAAAAATATATAGCATTTGTTACGCTATTTAATTCAATAATTTGAAGGGTTTCTACTATTGTTTTCGTTGAAATTGTAAAAAAAAACACGTGATTTATTTAGATAAAGCATAACATGCGCTTACCAGTATATAAACTGGAATGGCCGAGTGGTTAGCGCGTCATACGTTTGATCCGCAGGTCCATACCAAACTTTCATTCCGTTCCATTTAGCCGAATAAATTTTTCTGGGTATAGGGAAAATGCATGGAGAGAACATGGACATGTGCTATATCTTTAAAACGCAAATTTCGGTAATGTTCCAACGGTTCTGGAAAATATTATATTTGGCCGATCTAGTGATGTGTATTTAAAATTAACATTTAAAAAATATGATGGTCCTTTTTAAGTTAAGCCTAGGTCACACATAGGTCGCCGACCGATTGCCGACTACAGTCAACTAAAATTTGCGGCGACCAACGACGACCTCTGGCGACAAAAATCCAGAAAAAAGCAATGACATTTTAGTCGGAGACTGGTCGGCGATTGATCAAAGACTGGTCGGCGACCGGTCGAACGAAAAGTCGGCGATCGTCTTCCGACCATCAACAACCATCAAAGACTGGCTGGCGACTAGTTGGCGATTGGTTGGCGACTAGTTGACGAATGGTTGGCGACTGGGTGTCGATGCTTGGCGGGCGGAATTAGAATTATTAGATATTTAATTGAGTCTATGATTTTTCTCATTGGTCAAAAAACTTTTGCCTATATATATATGACATTGGGCTATATTTTAATCTATGTCTTGTGAAAATTTAAGAAACTGAATTTATTGTTGTTTTGTTGATTATTTAATTCAATTATAATGTTCTTATTATTATTCTCTAATATGCCCGGCAGCACATTTTAATGTTAAGGTAAACTATCGAGTACACTTTCTAAATCCGGCAATATCATCTTGTCCCTGCCCTTCCCTTATTTGGAAAGGCATGCTAACACTTTTAAATTATAACTCTAACGTTTCTTGTCACGTTTAAAAGAATAATTGTAAAATTGTGCGTTCATTTTTAAATGTGTTTTGGAGACGAAGGTTACACATCGAGCGGTTGTAAGATGGTCTGCGACTAATCACCGACTTGTCGGCAATCAGTCGGCGATCAATCGCTGACCAGTCGGCGATCAAAAATTGGTATGCGACAAGTCACACTTGGACTGCGACTAGTCGGCGATCGTCGCAGACCAGTCTGCGATTAATCGCCGACTAAATAAAAACCAACGAAAACTTTCTCACGACATGTTTGGTCGGCAAACGGTCTTCGATGCAACATAGAAGACCATCTGCGACCAAAATGGGTCTGAAGACCAGTCGGCGATCATCGACAACCAGCCGCCGACCTCCAAAAACCTGTTAAAGACCTTTTTAAGACCATCAGCAACCACTGGTCGTTGATGGTCGGGAGTTGGTCTTTAGTTGGTCGCAGGCTATGTGTGACCAGAGTTTAAATACACTCACCCTTTGTCAATATTAACAAAGAAACAAATAAAGGAATGTTTTAGAGGCCTGTGCTATTCTTTATTGATTTGTATCGTTACTGATGCACGTATCGCTAGGTTCCAACGGATCGAATATCTACAACGATTAAGCTTTATATCTATGTAATTCATTTTAAAATAAAAATTCTTTTGCTCCTTTTTAACGTTTGAAAATGCATTGAAATTTTGACGAATCTTACACACTGTTCAAGCTGTATGGCATCACCCGCGGCTTATATGATGAGAACACCTGGGATTCCAACTGGTCTTGGTATCTCACCACGACACTAATACACAGGATGCGTTTGGACAAAGAGACATATTTAATGCAAGATGACAAAAGTGTGTACCGGGTAGTTATTGTTGTAAAAACAAGTTATAGTTTTATAAGAAAAATATTTAATACCGTATGCGACAGTTGAATTTTGTTTAATTTGTTCATTGATATGACAAACAGTGAATATATATGAATGATTTCGACGTTATGATTGACAATTATTCAAGTTAAGCAGCATTAAAATTTTATATTAAATATATGCTTGCATTTTAATAACTTAAATCGGATTTGACAATTTACTTGTTTGTTCATTATATTAGGGATATATATATATATATATCACGGACATACTGACTTAAAATTAATGAACCTATCATAGAAGATTTTCAGGCTTAAAGTATAAAGTATTATTTCAACTGTCGCATACTAAATATATTCTTATAAAAAACAAAACTTGTTTTTGTTCGCACACGTGTGTGTTCGATTTTTTTATTGAAACGATATGGCCAAATATTTATTAATTATAGTTTATCAGATATGTTTGGGGGAAAACTGTCCAGTTTGAGGGGAAAATCTAATTAAAACTTAAACAAAAAAACAACTTTATAATAAACATATTGTTTTCGCAATAAACATGGTCATAGCGTCTTTGGAAATAAATGATTTAATTATATACCTATAGATAATCTTACTCAAATACTGGTGTATTTTCGGTATAAAATACAATAGGCCAGATACAATTCCCGTATTTCACACTGTGAAATAATTTTGCATATTCAACGGTTGGACAAACCGGACTACTTTTACGTTCGTGGAGTATCGTCTATTTCCGTTACGTTCCCAGCGACACTGGGAAACACCCTATTCTATTTATAGACATTGCGACGCCGTTACAATATTTTGATTTGAATTGAATGACGTCATTTTTGTACACAGCATGTATTCATGCGCGTTCGTTATAGTACTATGTTGTTATTATTGTGTTTGTTTCGTAGCATATTTGTGATGGTGTTGTGATCGTTAGGTGGTATATTATAAATGGAATACTACATGACTGTGGCGTTCCGGTGGCTTGTATCGCTCGAGTTGATTGTGTAAAGTTGTATTCCACTCACCCTGCACACAGCCATGTAATATTCCCTATTAAGCAATCTTTTTGGTTTGTTATTTTTAAAATATTGGTTTTATTAAAAAAAATCAGGTCGGTGGACCCACAAACTAAAAATTAACAAATCCTGGCATAACTGTATTTAAAAATATAATTATTGTTTAATAAGTAAAAGCATCTGCGTGAGTGCTTTCGTGATATTTGTCTTTTAATATTTTCAGTCAACTCGCCCATTTAATAGGGTAATTAATTGTCATGACTATTGAAACTGCATTTTCTGTAAAATGTTGTAGTAAAAGACTGTAGTTTCAATGCAAGCAACACCAGACTTGAATTTATTAAAAAATAAATGCCCATTTTAATATTATATCGGCCCTCGTGCATTCAGTTTAGAAAAAAAAAGGAATTAACTTATACAACACTTTAAAATGAAAGGATGTAGATTACTATATTTTTATGAGATCGTTTTTTAATATATTTAAAACGGTCCCATATGTATTACCATATTTAAAGTTATTGTGGAAACTGTAAATTGGCTTAATCTTATAACAATTAAATTATGCGTTTAAAATTAATAAACAAATGAATTTCACGCTATTAAGTAATTTGCATTGATATGTCGCTGTGCGATGTTAACGCGCGTGAAGGAAATCTTTTCTGTTTTTCAACTATAGATATTTTGATATTTTCCAGTATAATGGCTATATCTAAACTCTATAAGTTATCAGAATCCGAAACCTCTCTAAGCCTTACAAATCGGCTATTTACAGATTATCGACCACAAGGCAACAATGTGCATAATAAAATGTTTATAAAATGTCGACGCAGAGACTCGAACTTTAAACTTCGCACCGTAAGCGCGGCATATGTTCCACTACACCATTCGCGTTTTACGAGATATAAACCAATACGATATAAATTTACATTGAATGTTTTGCTACGCTCGATACTTGTCGTGGTAGCTATAAATAAATGCCGTTTGAGCACGGAATATTCATGAGTCTCAGGTTAATAATTTCGCACTATAACAGTGTTTCTCTTTACGTTATCCGATATACTGTATTTATAATAACGTGAAGAGAATTTGTAATACATTATAATGACACTTAAAATTTAAGAACATAATGGAGCATAACAAAATGCAACTTAACTTATGTCCACGTTCTGAAGTTATTTAGACTTTTTTTCACATTTAACATTTAACTAAATTTGTACTTACACTATTTGACACAAACAACATTTTTTTAATTAAATAAAAGCTTTTGAAAATCATAATTTTATAGTAGATGGACGAGTAATTTCCCCATACAATTATGCAAACAAGTAATATTTGATAGAAAAATCACTTACATAAATTTCGCGTTCACCCCTGGAAATGTCAATCACTATTAAATATACATGCATTATGAAAGCTAGTGCATGTGTTGGATTGTAGTAATAACAAAACTTAATTATAGTCTAGTTATCATAATTGTATAATACCGCATCGCAGTACATGTACCCAGTGTGTGCAATTTGAAAAATATTATACCGTAATACTTTGTGGTGTTTGAATATTTGTGAGCTAATTTACAATGACAACATTTGAAATTGTCGTTATAAACGCGCTGTTTTCTATTTTACCAATATGATAACATAGATTGTGTAGTAGACATTCAATGTATTGCACAAACACATAACATTTCGCTACTGATTACATCTTCACAATCGATTAAAAATACTGGATATGGAATTAATCCCACAAGTCGTTTGAATGAAAATGTATTGACAGCTCGTAGTTGTAGTGCCAATAAACACAATAAATCTTAATACTAATAAAATTTCACTAATCAAAGCGGACAGCATTTTACAGCAGTACGATCAGATTTGTACAGATCGATTACTTCCTTATCAAATTACGCGTTTGATAATAATCCAAATTTCATGGTTTAATATACAATGTTTAATTAAGTTTGAGTTCATTTAGGCTTAAACTCGAATTTAAGGTGATATTTAATTGATGTATTCTTTTAAAATTACTTTAAGCAAACCAAACATAATTTAACTCTGAATTAAATGAAAAACTTAACATAAATACCTTGTAAAATGCATTTATTTAGTTTATGAAGTTTCACCACTCTATAAGTTATGCTTTTTGAGGACACGCGACATAAAAATCCCGACGGATAGGTGGAAGGACGTCGTTACGAGATGATACTTAAGTGGCTCCCTTACAAAAAAAAGATAGTTAAGTGTCTAAAAATAGCCACCTAAAAGCATGGTTAAGTCACATAAAAGACTAACCCTAACCCTAATCAACTATTTTCAACTAATTTTTTTTCGTAAACATAAACCACTAACTACTCTCCCGTTAGTGCGGAAAGACGGAAGGACGAGACGAACAAGAGCAAATATTTTAAAGTGGGGGTAAAAATAATTTTGTACGTTAAATGGTGTTCTGCTATTCTGCTGAAGTTATTCTGCTGTTCTACAATTCTTCTAGAGTTGGTCTGCTATTCTACTATTCTTCTAGAGTTGATCTGCTATTCTACTATTCTTCTAGAGTTGGTCTGCTATTCTACTATTCTTCTAGAGTTGGTCTGCTATTCTACTATTCTTCTAGAGTTGATCTGCTATTCTACTATTCTTCTAGAGTTGGTCTGCTATTCTACAATTCTTCTAGAGTTGGTCTGCTATTCTACTATACTTCTAGAGTTGATCTGCTATTCTACTATTCTTCTAGAGTTGGTCTGCTATTCTACTATTCTTCTAGAGTTGGTCTGCTATTCTACTATTCTTCTAGAGTTGATCTGCTATTCTACTATTCTTCTAGAGTTGGTCTGCTGTTCTACAATTCTTCTAGAGTTGGTCTGCTATTCTACTATTCTTCTAGAGTTGATCTGCTATTCTACTATTCTTCTAGAGTTGGTCTGCTATTCTACTATCCTTCTAGAGTTGGTCTGCTATTCTACTATTCTTCTAGAGTTGATCTGCTATTCTACTGTTCTTCTAGAGTTGGTCTGCTATTCTACTATTCTTCTAGAGTTGGTCTGCTATTCTACTATTCTTCTAGAGTTGGTCTGCTATTCTACTATTCTTCTAGAGTTGGTCTGCTATTCTACTATTCTTCTAGAGTTGGTCTGCTATTCTACTATTCTTCTAGAGTTGATCTGCTATTCTACTATTCTTCTAGAGTTGATCTGCTATTCTACTATTCTTCTAGAGTTGATCTGCTATTCTACTATTCTTCTAGAGTTGGTCTGCTATTCTACTATTCTTCTAGAGTTGGTCTGCTATTCTACTATTCTTCTATAGTTGGCCTGCTATTCTACTATTCTTCTAGAGTTGGTCTGCTATTCTACTATTCTTCTATAGTTGGTCTGCTATTCTACTATTCTTCTATAGTTGGCCTGCTATTCTACTATTCTTCTAGAGTTGGCCTGCTATTCTACTATTCTTCTAGAGTTGATCTGCTATTCTACTATTCTTCTATAGTTGGTCTGCTATTCTACTATTCTTCTAGAGTTGATCTGCTATTCTACTATTCTTCTAGAGTTGGACTGCTATTCTACTATTCTTCTATAGTTGGCCTGCTATTCTACCATTCTTCTATAGTTGGTCTGCTATTCTACTATTCTTCTAGAGTTGATCTGCTATTCTACTATTCTTCTAGAGTTGATCTGCTATTCTACTATTCTTCTAGAGTTGGTCTGCTATTCTACTATTCTTCTAGAGTTGGCCTGCTATTCTACTATTCTTCTATAGTTGGCCTGCTATTCTACTATTCTTCTATAGTTGGCCTGCTATTCTACTATTCTTCTAGAGTTGGTCTGCTATTCTACTATTCTTCTAGAGTTGATCTGCTATTCTACTATTCTTCTATAGTTGGTCTGCTATTCTACTATTCTTCTAGAGTTGGTCTGCTATTCTACAATTCTTCTGTAGTTGATCTGCTATTCTACTATTCTTCTAGAGTTGGTCTGCTATTCTACTATTCTTCTAGAGTTGATCTGCTATTCTACAATTCTTCTATAGTTGATCTGCTATTCTACAATTCTTCTATAGTTGATCTGCTATCCTACTATTCTTCTAGAGTTGATCTGCTATTCTACTATTCTTCTAGAGTTGGTCTGCTATTCTACTATTCTTCTAGAGTTGATTTGCTATTCTACTATTCTTCTATAGTTGGCCTGCTATTCTACTATTCTTCTATAGTTGGCCTGCTATTCTACTATTCTTCTAGAGTTGATCTGCTATTCTACTATTCTTCTAGATTTGGTCTGCTATTCTACTATTCTTCTATAGTTGGACTGCTATTCTACTATTCTTCTAGAGTTGATCTGCTATTCTACTATACTTCTAGAGTTGATCTGCTATTCTACTATTCTTCTAGAGTTGAGCTGCTATTCTACTATTCTTCTAGAGTTGGTCTGCTATTCTACTAGTCTTCTAGAGTTGGTCTGCTCTTCTACTAATCTTCTAGAGTTGGTCTGCTATTCTACTATTCTTCTAGAGTTGATCTGCTATTCTACTATTCTTCTAGAGATGGTCTGCTATTCTACTATTCTTCTAGAGTTGGTCTGCTGTTCTACTATTCTTCTAGAGTTGGTCTGCTATTCTACTATTCTTCTAGAGTTGGTCTGCTATTCTACTATTCTTCTAGAGTTGGTCTGCTATTCTACTATTCTTCTAGAGTTGGTCTGCTATTCTACTATTCTTCTAGAGTTGTGCCAATAAACACAACTTCTGCTATTCTGAAGTAGTCTACTATTCTTCTATAGTTGGCCTGCTATTCTACTATTCTTCTATAGTTGGCCTGCTATTCTACTATTCTTCTAGAGTTGATCTGCTATTCTACTATTCTTCTAAAGTTGATCTGCTATTCTACTATTCATCTAGAGTTGATCTGCTATTCTACTATTCTTCTAGAGTTGATCTGCTATTCTACTATTCTTTTAGAGTTGATCTGCTATTCTACTATTCTTCTAGAGTTGGTCTGCTATTCTACTATTCTTCTAGAGTTGATCTGCTATTCTACTATTCTTCTAGAGTTGATCTGCTATTCTACTATTCTTCTAGAGTTGATCTGCTATTCTACTATTCTTCTATTGTTGGCCTGCTATTCTACTATTCTTCTATAGTTGGCCTGCTATTCTACTATTCTTCTAGAGTTGGTCTGCTATTCTACTATTCTTCTAGAGTTGATCTGCTATTCTACTATTCTTCTATTCTTCTAGAGTTGATCTGCTATTCTACTATTCTTCTAGAGTTGGTCTGCTATTCTGCTATTCTTCTAGAGTTGGTCTGCTATTCTACTATTCTTCTAGAGTCGATCTGCTATTCTACTATTCTTCTAGAGTTGGTCTGCTATTCTACTATTCTTCTATAGTTGGCCTGCTATTCTACTATTCTTCTAGAGTTGGTCTGCTATTCTACTATTCTTCTAGAGTTGATCTGCTATTCTACTATTCTTCTAGAGTTGGTCTGCTATTCTACTATTCTTCTAGAGTTGATCTGCTATTCTACTATTCTTCTAGAGTTGGTCTGCTATTCTACTATTCTTCTATAGTTGGCCTGCTATTCTACTATTCTTCAAGAGTTGGTCTGCTATTCTACTATTCTTCTAGAGTTGATCTGCTATTCTACTATTCTTCTAGAGTTGTGCCAATAAACACAACTTCTGCTATTCTGAAGTAGTCTATGAGAACTGTAGAATATTTACAGCACAATAACTCCATCAGAATATCAGAACAACTTCAGCAGAATAGCAGAATAGAATAGCAGAACAACTGAACGATGTTTATACACCCACTTTCAGGATGTGGTGGGCATATATATTTGCTCTTGTCCGTAAGTCCTTACCGTTCGTCCGTCTGTCCGTTCATTCGTCCGTCGGATATTAGTGTCGCGTGTACTCAAAACGTAAAACTGCTAGAATTATGGAACTTAATAGACATATTCAGTGGCATATAAATTTGTGCCCTGGGTTTTCGGTGCAGTTTTTTTTTCCAACATCAGTGGAGTTATGGCCATTGTTTTAGCAAAAAATGACATTTTTTGGACGTGTGTCGCATGCACATCAAAATGTATAACTGCAGAATAACAGAAGTACTCCAGCAAAAAAGTAGAATAATTCCAGCAGGATAACTCCAGCTGAAAGCAGATCAACTCCAACAGAATAGCAGAATAGCAGAACAACTTCAACAGAATAGCAAAACAATTCCAGCAGAATTATAATAGCAGAGTAACAGAGTAGCAAAATAATATTTCAAAGACAAAATGCTTAATGATTTTTAGTACGCCACTTTCAAAAGGGGGGGGGGCATATAGATTTACTCTTGTTCGTCTGTCCTTCCCGTGTGTCCGTCTGTCTGTTCATCCGTCCGTCGGATTTTTGTATCGCCTGTACTCAAAACGATGGATATTATGTTATCACTGAATATTAATTATGGTTAAGAAGCCAGAACCAGCAAACACGACGTGTTCTACACGGTAATATGTTCTTTCCCATAAGCCAAACATAACATGAAAATATTGGCAAAACTTCATTACGTTGAATCCGGCATTCCTTGGTTTACTATAGTAATAGATGTGTCGAAATTATGAATACAATGTATAATTTGAATAGAGACATTGCATGGCGATTTATAATCTTCAAAATGCCGCGTTAAAATAGACATTGCCAAGTAATCAACTCATATTTTAAAATATATATCGCACTTGTGTAGTTTGGTTATTTTTTAGTCTCTCAATAATGCCGTTTCTAATTGTATCTGTTGAAAAATGTGCAGCTGATGAATTGACAATTATTACAAAACGTACACCACTAATTTAAACGTTAACAGGTGCGAAAACTAGAAAGTCGCTTACAGCAGCCAACAATACAATGTACGAATTAAATTGATAAGGCCTGTCGAAACAACTTTCAATTGAAAAACACATTTTGTCGGGTATGAAACCTGATGAGCCAAACTCTGTATCCGGTGTACAATATCATAGTCTTTCTTTGGGCTACAAACATAATTATCTTACTTTTAATGGCATTCCGACATTCTGTCATTACATTTTAATAACCAACACATACTTCGATTGTACATGTACAACATGGGTCCTGTATGGGTCAAATATGGACATTTCCATGTACAACATGGGCCCTATATGGACATTCCCATGTGCAAAGTGGGCCCTATATGGACATTCCCACGTACATCCCATAAACCAGATGGCAGCAAAATCGGGCCCTTTTAGGTAGAATATTAGTCCTGCTTGTGGAATCCTTGTGGAGACTGTTGTCTATTCATACTTGGTTAATCTCATACGATTGTTTATTTCACAATTGATTTGCATTCAGAACAGACTTCATCTACATTATGGTTACAGTTATTACATCAACCAAATCGCTCTTTTTGTAGAAGTTCCAAAATAACTGATGAGTATAATATTCTAAGATGTGTCTATAAAAATATATAGCGGTTTCAATGATATCAAAATTAGTGATATAACCGATGATTGATGTCGAATAAAGTGCAATATAAGAACATGAGTAGCATAACCGTCTTAGAATAAGTTATATAAACAATGTACATGTACTGTAAATGATCGCTTTACACACGTATGCAGTCAATCTGATATACATGTAATAAAGACAAGTATAAGTATATGTGGTGGCAAATATTATATACAATGTTATGAAGGTAACAATTTTAACTAGAGAGTCGCGTTTTCTGAGAACAATACATGTAAGT
Organism: Congeria kusceri; assembly: GCA_027627225.1. NCBI lineage: Eukaryota > Metazoa > Mollusca > Bivalvia > Myida > Dreissenidae > Congeria > Congeria kusceri. The sequence continues at coordinate 20,452,851 of CM051033.1, read as the reverse complement.
ATAAGATTACCATACATACATTTTTATTTCAATAAAAGTGTTGCACAATATTTACTGTTTTGAATATTCATTAACTTCCGTTACTTTACCTTGAGTGCTCTAAATGTAATGTATGAATGCATAACATTACGCAATAATAGCACACAAATATTATTATGTATCTTAACACATATGAGCCATGATACGAAATAATGAATTGATAAACATGTGTATAAACATTAATTCAAACATAATATTAGATCGTAAAAGCATTATTATCCGTTACCAAATTCTACGACGATATCAGTGAACTGATGGATGCTCCCCAATTCGCTTTGCCAAGTACTGGGAATGCAATCAGAGGAGCCAGACTATCGTGCTCTATATATTAATTTCAGTAATCATTGAAGTCCAATAACTGTAAGAAAAATCATTGAAGCGGAGCAGCTTGGTACATTGAACACCTCGAGTTGGTAATGAAGGTTCCCATAGAGTTTCATTTAATATTGGCTAGTCCCACAACTCTTATAAAAATCATTGAAGCGGAACTTCCTGGTTCAGTGCTTTTGGTAATAAAGCTTCCCATAAAGTTTAATTGAATCTGGCTAGTAGTTGTGTAGAAATAGATGGGAAAAAATGGTGCACTAAATACGTATTTCAGAAATCTCAAAGTTCGTTAACTCTAAGAACAATCATTGAAGCGGAACATCCTGGTTCAGTGCACACCTCCTCTGGGTAATGGCACTTCCGATAAAGTTTCATTGTATTTTGGCCAGTTTTTGCGTTTAAATTAATCTTCAACGTCCCATATCTCCGAAATAAATCGTTGAAGAGGGACGCCCTATTTCAGTGCACATCTCCTCTTAGTAATAAAGCTTCCTATAAAGTTTCATTGAATTTAGACCAGTAGTTGCGCAGGAATAGACCGGACAATAATTGTGTACTAAATGCTTATTTTAGAAATCTTCAAAGTTCCATAACTCTGAGAAAAATCATTGAAGCGGAACATCCTGGTTCAGTGCACTCCTCCTCTTGGTAATGAAGCTTTCCATAAGGTTTCATTGAATTCTGGTAAATAGTTGCTGAAAAATACTCCGGACAAGACAACGGGACGGACGGACGGAAGGACGGACGGACGGACGTACAAGGCGGCAACTATATGCTCCCCAGAAAAAAAATTCGGGGAGCATACAAATAATTGAGTGACGGCAATCAGGGAGATAACTACCGCGGGAAGTACTAAATCTCAAATAAACCTTAGCCTAACCCTAATACATGCTTTTGACAATATTATTGGTACTGAATGCTAACGAGAACAAAATATTTACTAAAGCTATCAATGATGGTGATTCTTACCCGCACAAACCGCTTTGACACAGATGCACAACTTTGAAGTTGTATTGCTTTGACACAGAACAATGTATTGGATGGAAGAATCACCTGCGTAAGAAAAACACTTTGCTTGAACTGCAAAAAACGAGTAGAGGCGAAAATTATTCACACATATTTGACCTCTGACCTTGAATTGTGGCATTAACCTTCGACTGATAAGCATGGGCCATGTGTGTGACACATCGTCTAGTCATGTGGAATAATACTCTGAAGTAACATTACAATCCTATAAATCGATTAGAAGTTATGAAGACGAAATACAAATATTTTACCTTTCGCCATGAAGTGTGACCTTGACCTTTTACCTACAAGCATGAATTATGTACGCGACACATTGTCTGATCATGGGAAACAATACTCTGAAGTAATATTAAACATCCTTGGAGGCATTCAGAAGTTACACAGCGGAAACGAAATACAGCAATAAGGAACTTTATTTTGACATTTGACTTTAAAGTATGACCTTGAACTTTATGATAGTCATCCAGTTCTGTTTTGCAACACACAGTCTCGTATAGGTAAAATTTCTACCAGGTGATTTCAAAATTCGTCCATGCAGTGGAAAGTTAGAGCCCGAACAAGCAGTATTATGGTAGTAAAGCGCTCTATTTTTACCTTTGACCTCTAAGTTTGACTTTTAAGATAGCCATCTGGTTCTTGTTCGCGACACACCGACTCATATAGGTTAACATTTGTGCCAAATTATTTCAAATTCTTCAATACATGGAAACATTAGAGCTCGCGGAAAACCTATTTTGACAATATATTGCTGTATTTTGACATTTGACCTAAAAACTACGACCTTGACCTTAAATATAGCCATCTGATTTTTTGCGCGCGAAACGCTGACACATATAGGTTAACATTTGTTTCAAAATCATTGAATGCATGGAGAAATTAGAGCTCGGACAAGCCCTATTTTGACAGAAAAATGCTTATTTTCACCTTTGACCTCAAAGTATGACCTTGTCCTTAAATATAGCCAACTAGTTCTTGCGCGCGACACATCGTGTCATATAGGTTAACATTTTTGCCGATTTATTTTAAAATCCTTCAATGCATGGGGAAGTTAGAGCTCGGACAAGCCCTATTTTTACAATAAATGGCTGTATTTTTACCCTTGACCTTGACATTAACTATAGCCATCTGGTTAGTGAACGCTTCGCACCTGCTCATACAGATAAACATTAACTTCAAAATCATTCAATGCATGGGGAAGTTCGAGCTCTGACAGGTTTTGGGACAAACCGTCGGACAGACCGACGGACCGACCGACTGACGAACAGACAGATCGACGGGACAAAGTGATTCCTTTACCTCCCCCCCCCCCCCAAACCTAACATACTGGTCGTGGGGCGGGCGGTGGTATACTAAAATGCAAAACAATTCTTACAGTGGGGGAATTGGCATACATTGCTTTAAACACGCATAACTGAAATTAATACTACTGATTAGTTATTTGTAGTTTGCTCAACCACATAATAATGAAAAGCTTGTATATTTCCCGATTACATTTCAGGACCCATTTATTTGACACGACAGCTCGCAAGAGAGTAAAGGGGCGGAACAAAGAGGAAAATCTTTCTTTGAACATCAATGCTGTCCAGCGTGGATCTCTTTCAGTCGGCTGGGTGAAGTCAAGACGAAACGGCGTCGTTCCGATGGAGACAATTTCTGAAGAAAGAAAGTCAAATACTTCAATTACTGTGGTACCTGAGGGTCAATTAATATATTTAAATGAATTCTAAGCGTTTCAATCTGTGTGAGCGATGGTAGTGTCAACAACGACGATACGTGATTCACTATGAAACTTGTATAATCACCACTCAGTAAGATTCTTTTATTCAAACTATGCAGAGCTTCCCAAAGACAGGGACTGTCAAAATCAGTATCGTCCATTTCAAATGACTGTATTATTTAAATCGGTTGTAATGGTTGCTCTACTTTCCTGTCTGTAGTTTACTTCCTCTACATACGATGTAATTTCAGAGTCAATCGGGTTTCAGACATGCGGGCGGGTTCCACGCAGGCGGGTGGATTTCAATCAGAGGGCAAGCTGGTTTCAGGTAGACGGGTGAGTTCCATACAGGCTGGCGGTCTCCTTGCAGGCGGGCGATTTAAAGAAAGGCGGGCGAGTTCTAGATACTAGACAGGCGGGCAAGTTCCATGCAGGCGGGAGAGTTCTAGGCAGTCGGGCGAGTTGCAGACTGGCTGGCGAGTTCCTGGTAGGCGGACGAGTTCAATGTAGGTGGGCAAGTTCTAGACAGGCGGGCGAGTTCTAGACTGGCTGGCGAGCTCCATGCAAGCTGGTGAGTTCCAGACAGGCGGGCGAGTTTCAGGCAGGCGCACGAGTTTCAGGCAGGCGCGGGCGAGTTCCGTGCAGGCGGGTGTGTTCTAAACAAGCGGGCGAGTTATATGCAGGCGGGAGGAAGAAAAGTTCTGATCAGTCGGGTGGGTTCTAGACAGGCGGGCAAATTCTATGCAGTCGGGTGGGTTCCAGACACGCTGGTGAGTTCTAGGCAGTCAGGTGGGTTCTAGACAGGCGGTCGAGTTCTAGGCAGTCGGGCGGGTTCTAGACAGGCGGGTGAGTTCTAGGCAGTCGGGCGGGTTCTAGAGAGGCGGTCGAGTTCTAGGCAGTCAGGTGGGTTCTTGACAGGCGGGTGAGTTCTAGGCATTCAGGCGGGTTCTAGACAGGCGGGTGAGTTCTAGGCAGTCGGGAGGGTTCTAGACAGGCGGGTGAGTTCTGGGCAATCGTGTGGTTTCTAGCAGGCGGGAGATTTCCATGCAGACGGACGAGTTGCATGCAGGGGGGGCGAATTCTATGCAATCTTTGGGGTGCAAGACAGTCGGGCGGGTTCTACACAGGCGGGCGATTTCCATACAGGTGGGCGAGATCCAGATAGGTGGGCAAGATCGACAATGGTAGGCGGGTTCCAGGCGGGCGTGTTCCATGCAGGCGGTCGAGATCAAGGTACATGTATGTGGAAAAGTTCCACGATGGTAGGCGGGTTCCAGGCGGGCGAGTCCGAGCAAGCGGGCAGTCAGCTAGTGAATGAGGGAATGAATGAGTGAGCCAGTGAGTCAGTCAGTTAGTCACTCCGTCAGGCTTTCTGTCATTTAGTCGTTTGTCTGTCACAGAAATTTGTTCAGCGAGTCCAGAGGCCGTATTGGCTGTCTAAAACCAATTTTTCGCTTATTTCGATTTAAGCAATTTACTACAATTTAATCAATATTTTCGTAATATTTAAGAAATGTCTTCGTTTTTCTTCACTTATCGTACAAACACTACAAAACTGTTGTCCTAAAAAGGCAATAGTAGTGTATATTTTTACTAAAACTTTTTAAGAATTTTTTTTTTTTTTAAGCTAAGATTGTTATTTTCTATTTTATCTAAATTAAGATAGTTATGTTAAAATTCCGTAGAATAAAATTTTGCTTAAGAAAATAAAATAATACTTGTTTGCAAAAAAAATTCAATTTACCATGAAATCAGTTAACATATAAACATTGGATCTAATGTATTCATATGAAAAATTAATATGAAAATTATGACAAAATTTACCATAAAGCAATTTGAGGGAGCTATTCGAAGAATAGGAGTTTGGCTATTTAAAACAATTGTCACATATTAGAAAAAGAAATGTATGTAGTGCACATATATTAATGTATTAATTAATTAATATTAAACATGTATATAAAAGTGAGAAAACACTGCTGACACAGAAATATATTGGAAATAGCATGGTATTATTAATAAACACCGATTGCACTGAAATGCTATTTATGAAGAATCTCAGGCGATATTTAAGAAAAATCTTTAAAATGAATTTTATAAATGGATTGTCTGACAAGGGAATGAAATGTTAAAGGATTTTGACACAACAATTACGTTCAAATTTTTACTTATTTTCAACTTAAATTAAGAATAGCTTACGTGTTCTTATAAATAGGGGCCAATGTTAATATTTGACTCCAAGTTTATTCAACTGAGTACAGGCAGTTTTATCTGACGTCAGTTAATATAAATTGTCGACATTAATAATTTTATGGAAGTGTCCACAATTATAAAAATATACTAAATATTATCAATCGCTACCAACTGTATATTCACCATTTAAAAAGGTTTGACCGTTTTCCAGTAAAAGTGACGAATACAATACGTGTATGTATTTATTGTCTTAGGAAATTATACACGTTTAAGACTCGTGCAAAGGTGCCTAACATTTTAAGACAAACATCGTTATCCGTAGATTATTTCTAAACTGTTTTCGGATACTTAGAGAAAAACAAAGAAAGTTATAAAACTTTAAAGAGACTCGTTCACGGATTGAAAAAAAGAACCTTGTTTTTAAGATGTCATTTATTATATTAACTGCAAAAACTAAAGCTGTAAACTACCCCAAAATATAATATAAATAATACAAAATTAAAAAATTCCTTCGCCGGGACTCGACCTACGACCACCAGCCTCGGATCAAAATTCAGTCGCGCTTACCGGCCATTCTGACTTGCACTCATAGTTACGCCGGCTTATCAAATTGAATTTCATTCAGATTTTTATTTTTCTGTAAGAAATGATACGCCGGCTTTTCAAATTGCTTTTTCATACAAATTTGAATATTTCTGTAAGAAATGATACGCCGGCTTATCAAATTGAATTTCATTCAGATTTTTATTGTTCTGTAAGAAATGATACGCCGGCTTATCAAATTGCTTTTTCATACAAATTTGAATATTTCTGTAAGAAATGATACGCCGGCTTATCAAATTGAATTTCATTCAGATTTTAATTTTTCTGTAAGAAATTATACGCCGGCTTATCAAATTGAATTTCATTCAGATTTTTATTTTTCTGTAAGAAATGATACGCCGGCGTATCAAATTGCTTTTTCATACAAATTTGAATATTTCTGTTAGAAATGATACGCCGGCTTATCAAATTGAATTTCATTTCAGATTTTTATTTTTCTGTAAGATATTATATTTGTTTCTGTCATTTATTTGAATGAAACTCTGTTGATTGTTTACAACGAGTTCAATGGAATGATGTGAATATACTCAAAAAATGACACTTTGTTGTGCTTTTCAAAGATACCCTCCCCAAAAATATGAAACAAATTAATAAAAATAACCATTGAAAAGTCGATTTTCTTAACTGTTATTTGGGAATGATTGGACTTTCCCTGTTTAAAATGGAACCTTTTAGTAGTAAATTTTTAACGCTATGTAAGTGATGCACTTTTTTTTCAAAATACCGATGAAAAGCGTTATAAACGCTTGATATTTGTATTAGTTTCAATTGATGAGTTTAAAAAAAAAGGCCTATATTTCCAATATATTTCTTTAAAAATACATACTAAGGTATGCAAGTATGTTAATATATTGATGAACTGTTTACTTGCATGTGATTAAAACGTTTTATATTTAGTACTGTGTACACTGCCGTTAATTTCGTAGGTCATATGCAGTCACTTCCGTCTACAGATGATATTTAATTGTGTCACTCTAACTGTCTGTACCCAGTTGAATAAGACTGCAGTAAAATGTACAAAATGGTACATAGTTAGTTAATACACAAAAACACTAATGACGTTTTCTGTTAATATAACTTTCACATCCATGTATTCGACCCAATGTTTTTATTTACAACTCAGGAAGTCCGTGATACATAGTGGAAGCGTTGAGTATGATGTTATTTCTGAAACAAAATCATCTAAGACGTTTCTAAGACTTAATCCCGGCACGTCTAGCTTATGATAGATATATATAATAAGCACACTCAATAATATAGATCCCTGTTTCGACCTGGTTAGCTCTGCCCGGATAATACTCTTCGTGGAAACGAGAGGTCCATAGTTATGTCTGCTTAGCTCTGTCGGGAGAGTAACCTCCATGCAAACGAGAGGTCCCTGGTTCGGTCTGGTTAGCTCTATCGAGACAATAGTCTCCATGTAAACGAGTGGTCCCGGGCTCAGTCTAACTATGCCCATCGGAAGATTACTGTCCGTATAAAGAGGAGGTCCCGGGTTCGACATGGTTAGCTCTATCGGGACAGTAGTCTCCACGAAAACAAGAGGTCGCGGGTTCGGACTGGTTACGTCTGTGGTTAGAGCACTCTCTATGTAAACGAGAGGTCCCGGGTTCGATCTGGTTAGCTCTGCCCGGATAATACTCTCCGTGAAAACGAGAGGTCCATAGTTATGTCTGCTTAGCTCTGTCGGGAGAGTAACCTCCATGTAAACGAGAGGTGCCTGGTTCGGTCTGGTTAGCTCTATCGGGACAGTAGTCTCCATGTAAATGAGAGGTCCCGGGTTCGGTCTGACTCTGCCTGTCGGAAGATTACTGTCCTTATATAGAGGAGGTCCCGGGTTCGATCTGGTTAGCTCTATCGGGACAGTAGTTTCCATGTAAACGATCTGGTAAGCACTGTCGGAAGAGTACTATCCATGTAAAGAAGAGGCTCCGGATTCGGCCTAATTAGCTCTGTCGGTAGTGTACTCTCCATGTAAACAAGTGGTCCCGGCTTCGGTCTGGTTTGCTCTGTTGGGATAGTACTCACCATGTAAACGAGATGTCCCGGGTTCGGTCTTCTTAGCTCTGTCGGGAGAGTAATCGAGAGGTCCCAGATGCGGCCTTGTTAGCTCTGTTTGGAGAGTACTGTGTGTTCGGTCTGATTATGCCTGTCGGAAGAGTACTCTCCCTATAAAGAGGAGGTCCCGGGTTCGACCTCGTTATCTATGTCGGAGGAGTACTCTCCATGTAAACTAGAGGTCCAGGGTTCGGTCTGGTTAGCTCTGTCGTGAGTGTCCTCTCCACGTAACGAGAGGTCCTGTGTTTGGCCTGATTAGCTCTGTCCGGAGAGTACTTTCCATGTAAACGAAAGCCCCGCGTGTGTAAAAAAAAAGCAGAATATAATACATTTTTAAATCATTAAAACCTGATTTAGTATGTATGTTCGTATAGTGACTCCATATGTGTATATCAATACATTGCGCTGAGGTAACCGACACATTTTGTGTTGTTAGGAAAATGCTCGATGGGTACACCAGATGTAGTCAGGTGGTTTTAAACGGTAAGACAAACGTTCAACGATTGCATAATATATGAATATTGTGTTCTTCTTTTAACGGTGCGTTTTTTGCGAAATCGGTGAATGTATTTACCAGCAGTATTTGTAAAAACAACACACACGTTCAACATATATCTAACGAATTTATTAGCATGAAGACTGTACGATTTTGCAAGCAAATTGCACAACTTTGAGTTTGTACAAAATTAATTTTAAAAATGCAACGGCTGTCTCTTATAAAACATTCAAAAAGTGTCTTCATTAATGACTTATGTATGAATTATCTTCTATAGAATAATTGTAATGTTGACTGATTATTTTCATAATTCTTGAACAAGGTGAACTGATTCCAAAACAAACACAAGCGATCAAATCCAAAACGTCAAAATACCGAATAAAAGGTACTTAATATATCCACGTGCGAATAATTGTTTTATTTACATTTCGTCAGAAAAACGTTTCAAAAAGTAACACAGATATGACATTAGTGGTTATAAGGTTGTAACATGTACATTTTCTGACATCAAATTAATTGTACAAAACTTAATTATACGTTCAGATTATTATTTTTCCATCTTTGGTACACTCTTGTAAGGTATATAACGTAATTTATATTATTGTTGAAGATATGTGTTGTTTTTTCTTCATCAAGATTTGGATGAGCATCTTGTGACGGTAATGAGCTATTCATTATATCAAGAGAGATCTCTGTGACTACTGCGTTACGGCCATACATTGTAAGTCGAGGAGCAGTTACCTCCCTGTCATAACGTAGATTTGAAGGAAAGCATTAAAGTATCGACTCCTTTTGTCTAAATGAAGATTATAAAGTCCAATCTAGTGGTGTTAGAAGTTAATTTAGTGACGTAATGTATTTAATAAAAAGATTATTAAATGCAGACTATTCTTCTTTTGCAAATTAAACAACGCAAACATTTAATATGTAACAAAATACGTTTAGAGGAAAACCGATATTGATTTAAACATTTTTGTCCTGGAACTATATTAACAATCTCATGAATATTCAGAACATGTCGTAGTTACTGTAAGGACAAAGGTTTTATGCAAATTATTTAATTAAAGAAATAATGTTCAATGTGTCGTTGTTTATCTGTCAATAAACAACAATTTGGAGATCTGATGCTTAGGAACTAAACCACAAGGCGTTAACCCGAGTCGTTAAATAGCCACGCATCAGAACGACAAAGAGTTGTTTAATGCTCGATCAACAACGATAAAGCGAACATTATTTCGATTCTCACATGATTTGACATTTATTTTTGCAATTGTAGTTGGAACTATGTTTATTATGCTCCGCACAGAATCGGGACTTCATTTGCGTTGTTTATGGGTATTTTAACAACAATACATTCGTTCTTTGTCTATATAAAAAGAACGAGTATCGTGTTAGAATGAAAAACTGATCATAATAGTCTTAACATTAGCCACTGTAGCGTATTAAATCAGGTTTTCCAAATGACATTCAGGTAGATTTCCGGTTTGCAATCATGCAAATGTTAAACTACGAAATAAAATTAATCTGTGATTTTTATACAGTCGTTACTATTATAATGTTCAGGAAACGAGACAGTATCATTTATCACTGTAAGAACGAAACGCGGCCAACATTATCTTCAAACACTTAAATTAACAGAGAGACAACGGCACTTTGCTCTTTCGAAGCCTAGCCCAAAGTAGTGCAAATGTACTAAATAGTGTGCTGCAGAGAAAGCAAGTTTCTTTCTAGAGCGTGTTGACTTCGGAATCGTTGCCAACTTGAAACATTGTTATATTAATACAAGTATCGCACGCAGACGTCGAAATCATCATGACGCTAACCTGTAATTAAGACCAACATTAATGATTGAAGTCATTGTGTTTCTATATTACGACGTGTGTACGAATCGTTGGTTATTTTGATTAGAACAAAAATCTATGTCATCGCCTCCATTTGAGACTGTTGGCGGGAGTCAACGGTCTTTACTGAGGGTAGTTTCCGAAACCTGTATAGAGAAAACGATTTCTTTTCTTTGCAGGCAAGCAGTCAGTAAATTCTAACAACGAAATGTTCTTCTGCTCAAAAGCAAAATATCATAACAGTCCTGGTGTGTTACTTTATAAGTATTCAAATGTTGCCTATCATACGTATTATTACGATTATTTACAAACGAAACGTACATTCTGAGGGGAATTTCAAAGTAAATAAAGACGAAAATATACACTTTTTAAGCAGGACATTTGGCCCTAACTTGGCCTTAAAAAACACCGGATGAGTATGATCATAATGAATATAAAATGTCTTGAAACACTGCATCATAATTTATTGTGTGTGCTTTTGCCATAGACACAATATGTGTTTACTGAAATGTAGCCCTTTCCAAGGCATGGGGTACTGAGCTATGCTTCTAATTAGGCCGCCTACTAATGCACTAATGCTCTATTTCTGATAGGCATACATACAAGAAACAGGCAAATGCTAACGACAGACAAACCTTCAGTGACCAGATGATCTTGCTTATCATGACCATTATCTTAATGCCTTCCCTCTGTGCTCAAACGTACATACGGTTTCTTGGCATTGTGAATGTTACATTTTTGTTACATTCAATATACTTCAGGGGTGGCAGTCACATGATCTAATATTAGCTTAGCATGTTTTTGCATGTTTTGTGACACAATTTAAAGTATTTAAATTAAATCATTCAGTACTTAATTATATGAAAAATGATGGGCTAATACTAAATTCTGGCAAAATCCTTATCTGTTTCTCTGATTTATCATGTTCTTTTTTTCTTATTTGAGGATTTTTCAAGAATTTTTCCCCACTTTGATGCCCTGAATGGGCATAGGCACTTAAGATCATTTTAAAAACGACAAAAAAGCATTATTACTTTCATTAGTCTTGTTAACTATTGGACTATTACCATATTAGTCTTATTTACCATTGCTGAATGTTGTTTGATAGGTGTTTTGCTACATGGTCAGCCATGGTCATTCTCCACAGGTTGATTCTAAGAATAATTAGTGCTTAAGGTGTTTGTATAAAAACAGCATATAGTAAAGTGTTGTGTATAACATGCAGTCATGTATAATGCGCACCTAATGTTTGGAGCGGAAATGGGTGAATATATAGAATCAAAATTAGTTTGAAATTATGTACTGTAATGTTTTACAGTTTAACTTCAATTGAACCTTAACTTTTCAAGCCGACAATTAATTGGACATTAAAGATAGGAAGACATTTTTTTTAATTGGTTGCAATTTTGAAAAAACATTATCTAATTTACTTACTGGACATAACATACAATATTTTTGATCATGTTTGAACTTTTTTATAAATAAATACAGTATACACCCAAAACAGTTTTTACACCAACAAAACATGCATCTTTAATTGAAAAATACAACACACAACACACTCTGTAAAATATAACTTTGCCACGAACAATGCATTTGAAACAGATCACCCATATCAATCTTCAGAAAAACATTAAAGGCGTGTCGTGGGAAAACCGGGCTTAGTGCATGTGAGTCAAGTGTCTTACCGGATTAGCCTGTGCAATCCGCACAGGCTAATTCGGGACGACACTTTCCGCTTTTATGGTATTTTCTGTTTCAATGAAGTCTTGTCTAAACATAAATCCACCGTAGGCGGAAAGTGCTGTCATAGATTAGCCTGAGCATTCCGGGACACATTACGCACATTCATTAAGCCCAATTTTCCCACGATGCGCCTCATTTGTTTTGTTTGTTTCAGAAAAACAAGTGTCTCCTGATATGGCCACTGAAATTCCGAAATACAATTATCTGACGTTTCCCTGATTTTTTCCTGACCAGAATGTGATTTTCCCTGACATGTATTGTCAAATTACCACTATAATTAGTGCAAAGTGGTGATAGCGTACATAAATATATGGCCACTATTTTCCATTTTTAGCCATTTTCACTATTGTTAACTTTTTATTCTAAACAAACATTATAATTTTATTGGTTTATAATTGTTAAAATATTTATTAAATTCTAAATTTCACTACTTCAGTTTGGATTTGTTATAACACTTTTGAAAATATTCATGACTTTTCCCTGAGTTTTGCCTGCCAAATTTTTAAATTCCCATATTCTTTCCTGCAGGGAATTTTGTTCAAACTTTTTCCATGTTTTATCTGTTTTCCAGAGTTGGTGGCCGCCTTGTATTTATGGTGTTTCCTTTCTGCTACGGAGTCATTTTAGGCTGAGTGGCACACACCACTACTGTTCTTCAGAAAAACACCATGCTATATAATGCAACCCCAGTTCCAACAAAATACGTTCAATGATGTTTTTGCATTTTTTTACAACTACCTAAGCCTTTAACCTATTGAAATCTTAGCGCTACAAACCTCAAAATGGGAGAAAATATTAAAGTTTTTTTTAATTCTAAACTGTCAACTGTGAACATTTAATATTTTCGCTTTATATTTTCATGTTATGTTCATTCAAATTTTACAATATTTAATTTATTAATTTAACACAATAATCAAATTTCTAATCGCAATTACTAGGTCACAATGCTAGTTCTCTTGTTTTATGGCCCGTGAATTTGTCAACTAATAGTTCAAGATTTTAAAAATCTGTGAGGTGTCTAATATAGTGTGTAAAAAGAACAATAAAGTTTTTTTTCCATTTTTGACTGAAATACCAACCGAGTCTGAGGGGAATTTTTTTCTTATTTTGGGTAAAACGTGGGTCATTTTAGAGGAAAATAGAGAATTATTGGCAACGGGAAACTGCCTTTTTTCGGCAGTGAAATAGCCAAAAAAATCACTGACATTAAATATTAAACAATATTTTGAAACAAATTATTTTATAAAAAAAGGTTTGTATGTCGACACAAAAGGATACTGGCGGTGCTGTTCAAGACATGTGATTGCTTGAAAATGGTGCATTAAACAAATGACATGTCTGTTTCATAAAATCATATCCTAAAGTATGCTTAAGATAATACAGATCTGAGGAGAACAGTGAATTATTAAATAACAGTGATTTTTTTTTTGCTATTCAACATTATGTCAGACCACCTGTTTGAAAGTCAGTCGCACACTGTGAAATGAGTAGAACTTAAAACAATTCTGTCAGATAAAATGTCTGGCAAGCGCTTTGGATTTGTCAGACATTTTCAAATTGTGACAGACATGTCTGACAGTCTGACACATTTCGCTATGTCTGTCAAAATATCTAGCACACACATGGCAATCAACAAATAAACACTTATTTCATTTGGAAACCTGCAAAACACCAAACCACACAACACTGTAAGTTAAATTTGACAACTTGCACAACAGAGTCACGGTAATCGGTAACAAGGGAAGCAATCCTTTCCAATTTAGAAAAATAAATAGTGTACAGTATAACCTGAATTACCGGAAATAAATAAAGTGTGTACAAAACCCTCGGGGAACTACTCCTACTTCTTTGGCACAGGCCAGAGTAAAAACAATATCTTATTACATACTTAGATGAAATAGGATGCGACTATTTGCAGAAATACATTATACAAGCAAATTTTAACAAAACCAATTGTACTTGGCAATATTATATGCATTTTCAGATAGTTTTCATGTTAAGTAAAGCCAAGTCTAGAGAAAGAATGGGGTTTTGTTTACAAGAAATGTTCGCTAGATGACGTTTATCGTTTACCGCGACACCATCCGTACTACGACTCAATCCGAATAAAATTTACAAGATAAGAAAATATGTGCTTACTTCTTTCGAGATTTGATCAAGTGCCTGATCCTCAGCAGAATAATGTCTATCAGTTGCTCTTTTTCTGCCACTCATATTTACAACTGTTTTAACAGTAATGTGTTTCAACAATATTAGGTTGAAGAAGAATTTTAAGTAAAGTTCGTTCAGGTAAAATATGCTCGCTGCCGAACCGTATTTCGCTACTTTTTTTGCTTTACCACATGTTTCCTATGACAGAAATTAACCTATTTGAGTCAGATCTTTAGGTCGAAAAGTGCAGCAATCATTGACACCTTGTACAGACCAGTAAATCGGAATTCAATACACTTCCTCAATGAACAAAAATTGCTGCAATGGCCGAAACTTCCGGAAATTACAAAATAAACTGATTCACACCACAGTTGAAAAAAAAACAAGCCGAAAGAGATTGGGTTAAACATCACTAAATAAATTTTATATTGCTGCTTGACTGGGATCCGGCCTCTACACATTAAATTCTAGTATATATTCTGTATTTTGTTTAATTAATATTATGTATTACCGTAATACGACCGCGTCTCCTATATTGGTGCTAACTTGTTTGGACAAAAGCGTTTTGCTATGGTGGCATACAGCATTAGCGGATCCTTGGGGTGGGCTCAAATATGTAATAGATACACATTTACTTCAGTAAAAGATCCGATCTAGCCGTCTACACATTCTGACGTACACGCTACCTACCGGCGCCAACGTTCAGCGAAAAAAAAGAAGACAGTGGGTATATAATATATAACTTTATTCGTGGATGGTATTGTTGTTTTTTGTCGTGTTTTTTGTGTTTGTTGTTGTTGTTTTTTTTATAAATAAATATTTCATCTATTATATAAGGATTTCAGAGGCAAAACACAGTTGACACAGTATATCACCTAAAATACATTTATAATTTTCGAATAAATGAGATTTATCAATGATTAATTTCGAGTTTAAAAAGTGTTGTCTCAATAAATAGTTTAACTTCCAGAAATTTAAATCGACAAAAATGTGTGTTCCTTTAGCGAATATTTACACTACATAGGCATTTTTATAGCAAAGTACCGCCTCTTGTAACAAAATTACACAAAATAGAATGCACACTACGATTAACAAAATAGTTCTCTATTGAAAAATTCATTTTCTTTCCTTATTTCACCTTATTTGATAGATCTACTGTACTGCCGATCTTCAATAGGACATATAACTCATTTTCTGAAATAGTTTAATGCAAGTGAAATAAAAATGTTATTTTTAAATCAAATTTCATTTGTCGCTGCAAATTGATGGTGAAATAAGGAAAGAAAATGATTTTTTAAATAGAGAACTGTTTTGTTAATCGAGGCATGCATTCATAATCGTATTAACGCAATGCCTCATCACCGGCGTAGTAATATCTGTGTGTCCTATTTTTATGCAAATTATATTTCGACAAGAATATTTACATGAGCTAAGTTGTCTTATACTGTTAAATGCTAATTAATCTTTCTTGCATTTATTGTTAACGTTTGATTAAATTTTTGTATAATTAATAGATTCTATACATGGAAATGTCGTTCCAGTTTTACTTGTACAATAATCAATTTGCCCATTTTTTTCCACTTTGGTGGATAGGATTCTATCTTGCAAGGTCTACAAGTGTTATTATAAAAATAATCATTTCGCTAGCATGTAATGTGTACATGTTATGGTACAAACTCCTCACAACGGTTACTTCCCCTTTTGGTTAGCAGTAACCACTGCAATCACAAGAAAATCCTTCCAGATCTGGAAGGATTTTTTTTTATAGAATATTTTATTTAATTGAAATAGTCACAGGTTCTTTTATTAATTGATTAATGGCATATAATTCTGAGTTCATAATAATAAAATAAACAGGTAATTAAAAAAAATGCAAAAATAACAGCGAGAACATTTTACGACGACATTATTTTGTAAACATGGCTTTCACGTCGGAAATCATGTGAGCTATTTCGGAATTTGACCCGTCACTTCTGCCTAAAGCAAAGCAGATTGAATGTTTGGAGTATTTTTTAGCAGGAAGAGACATTATTGCTAACCTTCGTGTAGGTTACTGGAAAAGTTTGCTCTATCACATATTACCAAACTTGTTGTCGATTGTGAAAGGGGAAAACTACAAGCGACAATATTAGTCATCTCTCCGTTAACTATAATACAAAATGAACAGATCGAGAGTCTGAAAAAAACATGATGTGAAGGCCTGTAGACTTTCTTACCATGATAGTGAGGCGAGGCAGAGGTGATTCATTATAGTATACTTTTGATAGGGTGCAGGATGAAGCGTACCATTTCCGAAGCGTACTGGTCAGTGCCCATTTTAGAATGAAGTGTACCACCCCAGTATACATGTGTTTTTACAACATGTTGACCGCATCCTGCTGATAAGGTGTGATAAACTCCATCTGATACATGGGGTGGAGTATAAAAATGTGTGAAAATGTCGATTAATAGTTGTTTATAGGGATGCTATAGGGACAGCCTCAGTCAGTTTAAGTAATTGAAAAGAAAACAAGACATTCAGTTGCTTAAATATTTTAGGAACATTTAAAAAAGGTACTTGTCAGTTAACATTTTAAAATTCATCAAGATGAATGTTATTTGTTTCATATTATATTAAAATATATTTTGGTAAGATTACAAGTAGTGGTTATTTGTATATTGGTACCAATACATCAATTTTTTATGGTTAAATCTTAATAATTTTTTATATATAATGCATCTAAAATAACATATAACACAGCACATATAACATAACAGAAACATAATAATGATGCACTTTTCATAACATTTTTTTTATTTTATAATCTTTTCAAATTACAATTCATCGTTTATTTCAGTCTCATCAATAATCAATTTACATACATTTCAAATTAACATATCAATAAATGTCCTGTATGGGCAGTCAAATTTAGTTATAGGAGACTAGTATTTAGTACAGAACTTTTATTTTACATAAGTATACTTAAAAAGTTATTAAACAATAAAACTATTATTTCAGTCTCATCAATAATCAATTTACATACATTTCAAATTAAAAGTTTGTAACGCATAACAATCTTTGATCTGAAGAATTTTGATCATAATGTAACGCATTCTTTACTTTCATTTACTTTAATTTATAACTGCAAACCGCTAATTACATCTGTAATTTCTCACACAACCAAACTAAGACATAACATCAGTTAATTAATAACTGATTAATATTATTTATTTTTCTACCTTTTTTCATTATTCGTTTAATCTTGACTTTTTGTTTCTGGTTAGTTTTCAATAAATGATGATGTACAATGCAAACAATATTTTATTTCATCATTAAACATATTATTTCATTCATTGTTTGTATGTAATATAGGGTGGTACGCTTCGTCCTGCCAAGTGGTAAGTTTCATCCTGGTACGCTTGGGTAATGGTACGCATCATCTGACATTCCTTTTTATATAGGGAATTCAGCCGTATAAAAATAGTAACACTAATGTGACTAAATTCGTTGCATGGCTTATTATTTAGACTAGTAAATATTAATATCAAAATTTCAGATTAGTCATCATGTTGCTGGCCTTAGTTATATGTATATATAATATATATACTCTTGTAATAACGATAACTGTCCAAGGTGACATATTCATTTCAGTCGAAAATTAGTAAACATAGTTTGCTGCAAAGTAAAATAATATAAAGCATTTTATAGTAGTATTTATATAATATTACATACAAGTTAACAACTATACTTAAATTTATTTAATGATCGTGGAGAAAGATATGATTAACAACATTGCTGAAGGGGAATTTGCCATTGTGTTTGCGCATCCAGAAGCACTCCTTAACACAGTGACTGGAAAAGACTTGCTTAGTCGAAGACAATTCATTGGTCATGTCAAAGGAGTGGTGATAGATGAATGTCATATTGTAAAAGAGTGGTAAGTGCAAAAGGTCAAAGAAACCATTACTTGTTAAGACATTATTTGATAACAGTCCACTATGTCATGTTTTTTGTTGGTGATATTATAGCTATCATAGTAATATTTAGTTACACGAATTTAACCTTCAGTAACAAGTAAAGTTAAAGGGACTTGTTTACATTTTGAAATATGCTATTAAACATCTTAACTTACCAAAATAAAGCACCTGAACTAGAGGTCATTATTAGTTATATACATGTACTAGTCTTGTGTATTTTTTACTTCATGTATTGAAAGTTATATACTATGCTTCTTTTTTGGAATCTTAGACACAAGTTTGAAAATTGTCAATTCGTCAATCTGTAAATAGGTCCCTTTAATAACGTTCTTATTTTTCTAATGGGAACTATAGAATGGTCACGAACTTATTTACAGTCATTTAACGTGAATTCTATTCCAAACTGAACAATCTTAATAGATTTACATGTTAATTTGATATGCATTGTTCTGTAATGTCTGTAATTTGCATGTCTTTGTTGACTGGCTTTTAAAATTAAAGTCAAAACATACTAAAAAACTACTGAAAGCCAATTTTGTACCCTTTAAATTTCATATGGTATATAACATTTATTAGCCTTTTTAGTTCAATGGAAGAACACTTCCCATTTTTCGTGGGAAGAAGTCTGGGTTCAAATCCCAGCAAAGGCCATATACTTATGCTATTTGGACGATGTAATGCTATTTGGAAGATGAAAACTTTTAATAAAACTGTTCAGTATATAATTAATAATTACTCTGGAAAATTTCTGATTGATATGATTTTCCTTTCATATGATTATGACTGCAAAAAGAACATCACTATCATATAAAAGGTTTAAAGTCATGTTTTAGTAATCTCTAGGTTTTATTTCATTTCGGACACGACACAAGTTCAGATGGATTCGGGCAAGCTACATGTAAAATTGTATGGCTTATGCCCGAATGGGTAAGCCCTTGCAAAAATTCTCGTGAAGACTGGGCAAATGGCCACAGCAGAAAGGGTTGACTAAAATGCCGGGATTATCATTAAAAAAGATAACTTCACTAATTCACTGTTGTTAATTTTAATCTTTGCCATATCATCACTACGTGATGAAAGCATACATTTATCGCATTGTAGCCATACAATAAAAATTATTGGAAATTTCACCATTTTCTTTTCAAAATTTAAATATTGTTGGTCACATTGCTAACTGTAAAAAATGTAGACATGTTGTTATCACATTTTTTATGAGATAAGTACAATATGCCTGTCAATATTGTTGTTGAAACCAATGCTTATTGTCTTGTCAGGGGAGAGGAATTCAGGACAGCCTTTCAAAAACTGAAGACTCTCCCAGCAGTGTTTCAGGATGTACCATTCATGGCATTAAGTGGTACATTGACAACCAGCCTGATGAAGGAGCTGCCAAACATTCTTGGTCTCAACAACCCTGTTACGGTACAAGAAAGCCCTGACCGCACGAACATATTCCTTAAACAAAAATCCGAAGTCAAAATCCAGTGACGCTAATGAAATTTATGAAGCGATTTTCAAGGAAGAATGTGATGAACTTAAAACAGATCCTTGCAATTATCCAGTGACACTCCTTTTCATGCCTTTATTTTACATAAGCCAGGCAGCAGCATACCTGAAGCATTTGTTTGGATATTGTGATATAACAACGACCTGCTATGCAGTGTTATTTTCAAGACAGGACAAAGCTGTTTCAAAACAACAGTTGAACTACAAGGTGAAAATCCGAGAATTAGACTAGTTCTTACATCATCTGTTGCAGGTATGGGGTTTGATCCCCCAAGTGTTACACAAATAATACATGCAAAACCACCCCGTAACCTGTCCCAATGCCTACAGGAGATAGGGAGAGCAGGCAGAAGAGGTCAAAACAGTACTGCAATACTTTACTACAACAAAAGAGACTTGGCAAAAATTCTTCCTGGGATTCAGGAATACATAGTTGAGTATTGTACTAATGATAACACATGCCTTCGAGAAATGCTGTTGAAACCATTTGGATTTTCAACATCTCCAGGGATTTGGAATGAAAATTGTTGTTCATTTTGCCTGAATGAAGAGATTACAAAGTTAGACAAAGCTGGGGCATTGGATGACAGTAACATATGATGAGTAATGAAAATAAATTTCTATCTGTTTTAGAGCGTCAGTGTGGGGTTTGGCAAAAACATTTCCCTAAACATTGTATTTTTCAACAGCTGATGGATCAGAATTAAACCAGCTAGCCAGATTAAAATAGCAAAACATACATGTGTGCTATATTATTTGTTTATTTAAACAATAGTTGATTTTCAAATACAAATACATGTCATACCATTAAAGAAAGGCACATGGCATATATAAAAGCATACTGAATATGCTGATCAGTAGCTCTTTTCACAGTGCTCTAGATAGGATTTAAGTAAAAGGGTTCCGGAATTAAAAAATAGAGGGGTATTTACTCTTTCATCTGCAAATATACCGACAATTATATTATGCATATTTCAAAGGTTAAAAGGGACTTGTTCACAGATTTTGGTGTGTTTTGAAATATGCTATTCAATGTTTTAATTTGACAAAGTAAGGCATTTGTACTTGAGAGCTAAAGTTCTATAACAAGAAAAGCACAAAAATATGTTGCTCCATCCGTGGTTTGAACCTAGGACCTCCGGATCAAAAGTCTTACATGCTAACCTCTCGGCCATTGTTATATACTTGGCCATGTATTTTTTACTTAATGTATGGAGTCCACGTTTTTCAACACTTTCAAAGAAAACCAAAGAAACACTCCAAATTATTGCATAGTTTCACGTTTAAAACCCTTTATAATTTTATGCATTTCAACTGACGATTACTCATTGACGAAACAGTATTTAAAGTATATTTCTATGTCAGTACCAGTAGTGTTATTTCAAACCTTTTTATACACTATTGTTTTATTTTTGGAACCTGTAAAAAAAAGTTTGAAAATTTCCAATACGTCAATCTGTGAACAGGTCCCTTGAAAGATGTACAAATATTGAAACAACAATTGCTATTAATGCGACTTATATTTCCATCACTATTTTGTGAAAAAACTCATTTTTCAAATTCAATATGTTTTGCTTCAAAATTATTCATGGTTTCTGTCAAGCTTCATAATGCTTACTGGTACCTGTATTTTTGGTTTAATGAATATTTCCTAATTTTAAAGGAGTATTTACTCCAATGCTCCTCTTATCTAGAGCGCTGTTGAGTAAGTAAATCATAATGCTGTTTCAAATGTTATGCTACAAATCATAAATGCCAGCATCTGTACTAGTCTTTATTGAATTTTCATTACAAGCTCCTTTAAACTGCACTGTTAAATTTGTCAAGGGTGATACAAAAATGTTAAAATTGTCTGTTCATCTAGACACATTTTAAGATGAATATCTGTATTATCAAAAGTGTAGTTATTTAAACTTGAGAAACATGCATGTTTTCTCTGTGTTCATTATATGCACTGGAAACCAATCCATACGGGTAGTAAACAATATTGACATGAAAACATAAATTCAACATAACATATGCATATGTACATATATCAAATTCATGTAAAATCCACACATACTGTGTACGTATGACTTGAGCTTTAAGAAACACTTTGGTTATGTGAATTACATTTTAAACCTCTAATACGTGTTTTGTCTCTTACCCGGTAGTTATGTACATTATACATGTATACCACGAACATTCAGCCTTATTCGAACTTGGATAAGATACACTTTGAAATGTCCACTTTAAGTGAACACAAAACCACCACAAACAGTAACAGTAATTACCGGTATACATGTAAATTACTAAATCAACAAACAAATTTAGCATAACAAAATGTATCTTTAAAAAAATACTGTTTATGACATTTTTCTTTCTTGTCTAACTAGTCATGCTTGTGTGAGCGAAAACTGCTACATTCTCATAGTGGTGATTGCTGTAAGAATACTACAATAATCATGCATAACAGGGCTACGCTGTAAACAGGTATTGGAATAAAGATATGTATGACTTCTACCAATAGTTGCATACTGAATTAAAACATTACGGAACAGTAACCTTGAGGTTAATGATGCAAACTTAAACAGACCACTGTAGTACTTGTATTAGTTCTACATAATGTATGTGTTCTTGCAATTAGTAGTTGACTAAACACATGGGTAATGATTTGTATGGTAGAAATTTAATGTACCACCACAGTATTACTAGCTAACACTTTCATGTAACAACAACCTAATTGTCATCCTCAGATGATTCGTGGTCAATGTCAATTGTATGTCCATAATACAGTCTTTTAACTACTTGTTTTATCCTGTACTTAAGATCAACTGAGTTGATTTTTCTTAATGGTGAGCACAGTACCTTAGGCGTACCTTGACACACCGGCCTAAAGTTTCAGCAAATGGTCGCAAGTCTCTCAAAGACTTGGCAATCACTTTTTCATCTTTAACTCTAGCTGGAGTTTGATGTTTACTAGATGCTTTCCTAACTGCTATGGACAACTCTATTTTATCACAAATTTCTGAAACAGTGTATGCCGCTCTACAACTTCCTGTTATTGCTCTTTCTGATTTATTTGCACCCAAAGCCCTGATTAAATCTTTTTGGTGTCTAACTGAGTTATCTTGTACAAGATCACTTTCAGGTGCATATACCACTGATACAGATTACAACAGTAATTATACACAGTATCATCTGTATTGTTTGACTGTATATCATCAGTCTCATGTGCATTATCCAGGTACCCATAGTGTTCGAGGAACTGTTTTAAGGCATTTACTATCAATTCATAGTTTTCAGATTTTGATTGTACAAGCTGCACAACATTTTTGGTGCAACTAGATTCTGAGCTGTCCATCCCAAAATACTCCCATCAGCTGCTCCTTCACCATCTGTTTGCAGACAAGTGATATGAAATCATGATGTGCTTTAAAGGAGCCCTTTACCTTTCCATTAACATCGCTCCTTTGCAACTTGCCTTTGTAATGGTATAGGGTACCCGTTTGTCGGAGAGTTTTGGAGTTGAAGAGCTCTTTATAGAATATCTATAAAAAACAAGATAATATAACTGTTAATTTATTTTAATAGTTAAAAATGCCAGTCAAAAGTTGGATACAATTATTCCACATATCATGTTTCAATTTCACAAATGTTGAGTCCATTGATGATTAGAATCTTAATTCCAATAAAAACCAGAATGCATATTGTTAGCTTTAACTTAAGCGGTAATTATCAATTTTCAACCGATCAAGTTTATATAACAAATTTATGAGTACTAGCATTTAATAAATTACCTCCAAGTAGTCTTGCTTGATGTGCCAGAGCTCTATGATGAATGGATGGAGATCCTCAAACCACTTCTTGGTGATGTAGCTAAGGAACGAAGGTGTTTTGCTTCCTCTAGACGCACACGTGTTAGCTGATCGCCACCAACCGGGACTTTATAAGATCGAAGAAGGTCTGTGGAGCCTGTTAAAAAGGAAGTTTGTGCTTAATTGCTAGACACTGATTTTAATGATTTTTTTAAATGTAAATGTATTATGGTTTTGAAGTTATCACGATTTTTAATGTTAATCCTTTAATAAAACTTTTAAAAGTGCTGAACTTATTTAAACGTATATGTATATACATTATATAGCATTAATTACATTACTCACAGGTAAAATGCACACCCAAACACCACACACAAATATATATTATATATTAGGTATCATATGCTTATTTAATACATTTCTGTCATTTATAATGGCAACTAAGGTACATGTAAAATGTTGAAACAGAAAAGTATGTATACCTGTATTCTAACTGTCCGTAAACAGCTGCAGTAACTGGAAGCCCAAACAGAAACAATAACAAAACTTAAACAGTGTAACAATAAATTTGTAACAACAAACTGTAACATTTAATTAACATGGAACACAAGATCTAAAAAAATAATAGTTGTGGTTCTAGTGGCAAGGCCAAAAACATAGGGTCAATACGATGGATTTGTTTTCAATGTACATTACTTTGGTTTGTTGGAATAATCTACGGGTGAATTTCATGATTTTAATGTGTTGTTTGACCATTCATTTCAAGAAAAATGGATTACTCTTTGTCTTGGAGCTGTTTTAGTATGTTGTCTGGATCATCAATTGCAGTTCTATTGCATGAACTGCAGAAGTCTTAAAAAAACTTAAGTTCATCATGGAAAAGGAAGGCTCAGTTGGGCCACAAGAAACATAACTATTTTTTTGGCCTAAGTAGAAAATAATAACAAGAAGTAATTTTCAATCTGAGCATATCATCAAAACTGAATACATAGAAATTCACGAACAAATATGTCAT
The DNA here is from genome assembly GCA_027627225.1 of Congeria kusceri. NCBI lineage: Eukaryota > Metazoa > Mollusca > Bivalvia > Myida > Dreissenidae > Congeria > Congeria kusceri. The sequence continues at coordinate 20,428,382 of CM051033.1, read as the reverse complement.
TCGGATCAAAAAGTATTCAGAAATTTGGGTTGTGGTGATGCTTCACTGGTTTTTATCTAAGAAATACGTTGTACATTATTAACACTTCTAGTATATGACAACTTTTTACAATCTATAATATGGAAAATTAGCATATGAAAAATGAAGGGCAGCAACTCACACGGTTTCTTTCACCTAATAGTCAAACATATAAAATAATATGTCTTTCCACTGCAATAATGTATTAAATAAATTGAATTTTTATTTGACAAATTTTCATTTTGTTAGCCAATGGCTAATTTGTATATTGGCAGTGTCAGTCATGACTCAAACATGGCCAACATCAGCTTTAAACTTATCAAACTACCATACCGATGCGGTGGTTTTCTAGATGTAAGTCTATGTCTTCGGAGCTGGTATTCAAAAAACTCAAAGTAAGGCTTAATGAATAGCAGTGCGGGGCCCAAATACACCAACCCATTCTTCGACTTCATACTTAAGTATAAAGAAAGAAAACTGTTCTGTTATAAAAACGGCCACTATTTTGACTCCTAGGTGGTTAACTCTAATTATCTAATCCTGTATTAAGAACAATTTGTTAATAACATAAGCAAAATTGGTACCAGCATATTCCGTAAACACAAGGCATTTTTGTTGAGTCTAATTATATTCTTTAGAATGGGTTGATGAATACAGTCCCGGATCAACAAGCAACATGAACATGTTTAACTCAAAGCTTAGTCAAACATACTATACATATACATACCAAATGCATTCACAAAAACATCCCCAAGGACCTGTTCATACTGGTCTAAGATATCTATACAATCCTCATGCTTTGCCTCATTCTTCAGTATGATCGGTAGCTGGAAAACGTCAGATTTTTGCCTCATCTCAGCTTGGTATGGATGATAGATGTGGGCAGCAAGCACTTTATGAAGCCATGAGAAGTCTTGAAATTCAGCCAGAATTCTTCCTGAAACACATCACCATTATAAAAACAATTGCTCACTTATGTCCAATGCAAATGTTTCCTAATTATGTTATACATAATTGTTGTTTTGTTTTATCGTTTTCTTTTTCTTGCAATATTCTGCACTTAGTTAAATCATTATACATTAACTAGTGATTTAATAAAAACATCAAATTGAAGACAACATTACATGTATCTGTTAAATATATACAGACTTAAAGGCTTAACATTTTTGCTAAACATATAATACTAATAAATTAATAAAATATGGATTGTAGCGTATCCGTGGTAATGCACAAGCTTCACAATCAATGGGTCGCAGGTTCGATACCCAGCCACACACTAACCTACTAACTCGTCTTTCGCATGAGACGTAAAACCAAGGTGCAGTGTATTAGTTGCTTCACTTCACAACGGGCACTAAAAGACCCAGGGTCGCCTCTGGAACGGGGTGTCTAGTGTATCTTGCACTATCCCCCGTAAACCAACTAACACCTCTTCTGGCGGCGATGGCCATATTGGAGATAAACCCAGTGCATTTCACAAAAATGTACTACACACCCACATAATATGGATTTTACCTAACAAAACCCAGTACGTGTTTGTCAAAGTGTCGATCTGTAGTGTAGTGACCATTGGGGAAAAACTTCTCTGGAGTCATTGTATCAAGCGATGGAATGGATTGGTGTAACTTGTGTGAATTGTTTAAATCGACTTGAGTCCGGAATCCCATCACTCAAAACCTGCTTGATTCTTTTTACAAGTTCGTAGGAACATTATATTTTTTCATCGCATGCTTTACAAATACCTAATTCAATATGTACCTCTTTATTTGCTGATTCAAACTCCTATAAAGGGCTGACCCGATAAATAAGAAATGTGTTCATTATACTGTTATCCGATTCTTTTTTGCCGGTTACACTAAAAACTCTTTTGTTTTCGCAAAGGAAACACTTCTCAGGTACATTCTTTCTCGGCGTAGACATTGCTAGTGTTAGCCGCCATTGTTTGTATCACATGGCTCGACTATCATCACGTGGTTTGTTATAACGGCAGGGATTTGATCTTGAGCTATGCTCAGAACCAGTCAAATCTCTGCTCGGAGGTTGCACCACCACCATCATCATTATTGTAGTCAATAGGTTGGTCTTACAATCCTCACGGGCAATTAATATGACCTAACCATGAGAAATATAAGACACCGCCTAAATTATCAAAATTACTGTAGGCATTAGGTTGGTCCTACAATTCTCACAGGTAATTATCATAACCTAACCATGAGAAATATAAGACACCACTACCACCACCACCACCACCATCATCATTATTGTAGACAACAGGTTGATCCTACAATCCTCATGGGCAATTATTATAACCTAACCATGAGAAATATAGCACACCACCACCATCATCATCATTATTGTAGTCAAAAAGTTGGTCTTACAATCTTCGCAGGCAATTATCATAACCTAACCATGAGAAATATGACACCACTAACACCACCACCATCATCATTATTGTAGTCAATAGGTTGGTATTGCAATCCTCATGGGCAATTATTATAACCTATAAGACACCACCATAATTATCATCATTATTGTAGTCATTAGGTTGGCCTTACAATTCTCACGGGCAATTATCATAACCTAACCAAGAGAAATATGAGACACCACTACCACCACCACCACCACCACCATCATCATTATTGTAGTCAAAATGTTGGTCTTACAATTCCAACGGGCAATTATTAAACCTAACCATGAGAAATATAGCACACCACCACCACCATCAACATTATTGTAGTAAATAGGTTGGTCTTGCAATCCTCATGGGCAATTATTATAACCTAACATGAGAGATGTAAGACACCACCATAATCATCATAATTATTGTAGTCAATAAGTTGGTCTTACAATTTTGACGGGCAATTATCATAACCTAACCATGAGAAATATAAGACAACACTACCACCACCACCACCACTATCATCATTATTGTAGTCAACAGATTGGCCATACAATCCTCACGGGCATTTATTGTAATCTAACCATGAGAAATGTAAGACACCACTATCATCATCATTATTTTAGTCAATAAGTTGGTCTTGCAATTCTCACGGTCAGTAATTATAACCTAACCATGAGAAATATAAGACACAACCACCACAATCATCATTATTGTAGTCAATAAGTTGGTCTTACCATTCTCACGGGCAATTATTATTTATAACCTAACCATGAAACATATAGGACACCGCCACCATAATCATTAATTTAGTTCATAAGCTGGTCTTACCATTCTCACGGGCAATTATTATAACATAATCATGTGAAATGTTAGACACCACCATCACCATCATCATTATTATAGTAAAAAAGTTGTTCTTACCATTATCACTTGTAATTTTTGTAACATAACCATGAGAAATATAGGACAATACCTCAAGCATCATCATTATAGTCATTAAGTTGGTCTTACAATCCTTATTGGTAATAATTATAACCTATAAACCATGAGAAATATTGGACACCACCACCACTATCATCACTATAATAGTCAATAAGTTGATCTTACCTTTCTCACTGTCAATTATTATAACCAAACCATGACAAATATAAGACACCACCACCACCATTATTATTATAGTGATAGGGTTGATCTTACCATCATCACATGTAATTAAAATAACCTTACCATGAAAAATATAAGGTACCAATACCTTTACAACCTTCATCATTATTCTCGTCATAGAGTTGATCCTACACTCCTCACAGGCAATTATTATATCCTTGCTATGAGAAATATAAGACACCACTAACACAACAACCTATATCATTATTCTAATCATAGACGTTGTCTTACAATCCTGACAGGCAATTGTTATAAACTAACCATGAGAAATTTTAGGTTATACCACCACCATCATCATTATTCTAGTCATGAAGTTGGTTTGACAATCTTCACAGGAAATTATAATAACCAGTAACTATGAGAAATATAAGACACCACTACCACCACCTGACCACCACTATCATCATTATTCAAGTCATAATATTAAACGTCCCTAATTTTTACACACACAAAAAAATAAAATTTGGACACATTCAAAATTTGTTTGTGTCCCTAAATATTAAGACCCCAAATATCACCTTATGGTTTTACTTCATAAACTGGTTACATCCTGCAAATATGCAGGTTGCATAGTGACTTATGACAGTATATTGTGATTGCTTATCTATACACCATAGTTGACACCACCAGGGGCCTGTTTAATTAACACATGGTGCAAACTGTGCTGTCCACGGGAGCATAGTTTTAGTACCCAGCAACAAAATAATCTTATCATAACATAATATTTATTTGGCATAAAACAGCATGTTGCATAGTCATGTATCAGAAGAATATTTCCAAATTTTTGGGACACAATTCGGGGAATTATTTTGTGTGTCTACATATTGGGACAATATAATTTTAACCATGAGAACTGTTCTGATTGTAGGTGAAATCGAACTAAAATAATGATGATGGTGGTGTGGGTGTCTTACATATCTCATGGTTAGGTTATAGTAATTGCCCATGAGAATTGTAAGACCAACTTATTAACTAAAATAATGATGATGGTATTGATGGCGTCCTATATTTATCATGGTAAGTTGATAATAAATTTACAGTTAAGATGTGCAAGACCAACGTTTGACTTCAATAATGATGATGGTGGTGGTGGTGTCTTATATGTCGCATAGTTTGGTTATAATTATTGCCCGTGAGAATGGTAAGAACTACTAAGTGACTATAATAATAATGATGGAGGTGGTGGTGTCTTATTTTTCTCATGGTTTGGTTAAAATAATTGCCTGTGAGGATTGTAAGACCATTTTTTTGAATATATTAATGATTATGGTGGTGGTGGTGTCTTATTTTTCTCATGGTTGGGTTAAAATAATTGCCTGTGAGGATTGTAAGACCATTTTTTTGAATATATTAATGATTATGGTGGTGGTGGTGTCTTATTTTTCTCATGGTTGGGTTAAAATAATTGCCTGTGAGGATTGTAAGACCATTTTTTTTGAATATATTAATGATTATGGTGGTGGTGGTGTCTTATATTTCTCATGTTTAGGTTATAATTATTGCCCGTGAGAATGGTAAGACCTACTAATTGACTACAATAATGATGATGGTGGTGGTGGTGTCTTATATTTCTCATGGTTAGATTATAATAATTGCCCGTGAGAATTGTAAGACCAACTTAGTGACTATACTCAGGGTTTTCCGCAGGCCTGTATCGCTTGTCGGGCCCAACATGTCTTAGAAGCAGTTAGTCGTTTGCCGACATGCTTTAATGCCGACATGCCTTAATTTTCAAAGCGACAACCCTTAATCCCTTTATCTAATTAAACAGATATTTAATCGATGGGCCATAAACGAATGCAGTATTGATCGATTAGGTCACACTTCCAACACAATGATTGACAAGTGACATAACAGTGTAGTCCCGCCCACAACTATCTCATTAGCCAATCAAATACGACGATTTTAAGGGCAGAGTTTATACCTTACTCGCAACTTAAACAGTGTTTGACAACAAATACTAGCGCTTGCCAGGAAATTTTAAAACATTTCATTACTATACTTACCTTTTAATTTTATCCCGGTAATTCCCTAATCCGTTTCACAAATTGACATTCAAAAAATATTAAAACGAATAATGTAATATAGAGCCTCGTTTTAATCACAATTTGACATCCTCAAAAGTCATTTTGTACAAATAAACACTAAATATGCAATTAATGCAAACACGCTTTTTACATAGGGATACATGATAATATTTTATGTCGATTAAGAACCACGTATTCAAGTATTTAATAACCAAGGTTGACTGTTTCGACTTTTAATGTCCGCATGTAGTATAATGCCACCGGGATTAAGAGCAATGCGGTCGAATTCGGGCAGGTGGGGTCAAGCATTTTGGCCGATTTGGGTATGTGGGGTCGAGCATTGCGGCCGATATCGGGCAGGTTGGGTCAAGCGTTGCGGCCGATATCGGGGAGGTGGGGCAGACGATGCGGCTGATTTTGTGAAGGTAGGGAAAAGCGGAGCGGCTGATTTCGGGGTAGGGGGCTTAGGAGGGCGGATTGGAACGATCTCCGATCTCGTGGTGGGTGGGAATATTGCGTGGGAGGAGTGTCTGGGATGCCGACATGCCTTCAAGATATCCTGCGGGAAACCCTGAATTACTAATGATGATGGTGGTGGTGGTGTCTTATATTTCTCATGGTTTGGTTATAATAATTGCCCCTGAGAATGGTAAGACCAACGTAATGACTAAAATAATGATGATGGTGGTGGTGGTGTACAATATTTCTCATGGTTTGTAGGTTATAATAATTACCAGTGAGGATTGTAAGAACAACTTAATGGCTGTAATGATAATGATGGAGGTGGTTTCCTATGTTTCTCATAGTTATGGTATAATAATTACAAGTGAGAATTGTAAGAACAACTTGTTTACTATGATAATGATGATGGTGGTGGTGGTGTTTAACATTTCTCATGATTATGCTGCTATAATTGCCCGTGAGAATGGTAAAACCAACTTATGAACTACATTAATAACGATGGTTGCGGTGTCCTATATTTCTCACGGTTAGGTTATAAATAATACTTGTACGTTAAAATGGTCAGACCAACTTATTGACTATAATAGTGATGATGGTGTGGTGGTGTCTTATATTTCTCATGGTCAGGTTTTAATAATTGCCCGTGAGGATTGTAAGACTAACTTTATGACTATAATAGTGATGATGGTGGTGTCTGATATTTCTCATGGTTTGGTTATAATATTTTTTTTTGCCCGTGAGGATTGTAAGACCAACTTATTGACTACAATAATGATGATCGTTTAGGTGGTGTCTTATATTTCTCATGTTCAGATTATAATAATTGCCCGTGAGGATTATAAGACCAACTTATTGACTATAATAGTGATGATGGTATGGTGGTGTATTATATTTCTCATGTTCAGATTATAATAATTGCCCGTGAGGATTGTAAGACCAACTTATTGACCATTATAGTAATGATGGTGTGGTGGTGTCTTATATTTCTCATGTTCAGATTATAATAATTGCCCGTGAGGATTGTAAGACCAACTTATTGACTATTATAGTGATGATGGTGTGGTGGTGTCTTATATTTCTCATGTTCAGATTATAATAATTGCCCGTGAGGATTGTAAGACCAACTTATTGACTATAATAGTGATGATGGTGTGGTGGTGTCTTATATTTATCATGTTCAGATAATAATAATTGCCCGTGAGGATTGTAAGACCAACTTACTGACTATTATAGTGATGATGGTGTGGTGGTGTCTTATATTTCTCATGTTCAGATTATAATAATTGCCCGTGAGGATTGTAAGACCAACTTATTGACCATTATAGTAATGATGGTGTGGTGGTGTCTTATATTTCTCATGTTCAGATTATAATAATTGCCCGTGAGGATTGTAAGACCAACTTATTGACTATAATAGTGATGATGGTGTGGTGGTGTCTTATATTTCTCATGTTCAGATTATAATAATTGCCCGTGAGGATTGTAAGACCAACTTAATGACTATAATAGTGATGATGGTGTGGTGGTGTCTTATATTTCTCATGTTCAGATTATAATAATTGCCCGTGAGGACTGTAAGACGAACTTATTGACTATAATAGTGATGATAGTGTGGTGGTGTCTTAAATTTCTCATGGTTAGGTTATAATCATTACTAGTGAGGATTGTAAGACCAACTTATTGACTATTATAGTGATGATGGTGGTGTCGTATATTTCTGATGGTTTGGTTATAATAATTGCCCGTGAGGATTGTAAGACCAACTTATTGACTATAATTTTTTTTTTTTTTAGTGATGATGGTGGTGTCGTATATTTCTCATGGTTTGGTTATAATAGTTGCCCGTGAGGATTGTAAGACCAACTTATTGACTATTGTAGTGATGATGGTGGTGTCGTATATTTCTCATGGTTTGGTTATAATAATTGCCCGTGAGGATTGTAAGACCAACTTATTGTCAATTATAGTTATGATGGTGGTGCCGTATATTTCTCATGGTTTGGTAATAATAGTTGCCCGTGAGGATTGTAAGACCAACTTATTGACTATTATAGTGATGATGGTGTGGTGGTGTCTTATATTTCTCATGTTCAGATTATAATAATTGCCCGTAAGGATTGTAAGACTAACTTATTGACTATTATAGTCATGATGGTGGTGTCGTATATTTCTCATGGTTTGGTTATATTAGTTGCCCGTTAGGATTGTAAGACCAACTTATTGACTATAATAGTGATGATGGTGGTGTCGTATATTTCTCATGGTTTGGTTATAATACTTGCCCGTGAGGATTGTAAGACCAACTTATTGACTATTATAGTGATGATGATGTGGTGGTGTCTTATATTTCTCATGTTCAGATTATAATAATTGCCCGTGAGGATTGTAAGACCAACTTATTGACCATTATAGTAATGATGGTGTGGTGGTGTCTTATATTTCTCATGTTCAGATTATAATAATTGCCCGTGAAAATTGTAAGACCAACTTATTGACTAAATTATAGTGATGATGGTGGTGTCGTATATTTCACATGGATTGGTTATAATAGTTGCCCGTGAGGATTGTAAGACCAAGTTATTGACTATAATAGTGATGATGGTGGTGTCGTATATTTCTCATGGTTTGGTTATAATAGTTGCCCGTGAGGATTGTAAGACCAACTTATTGACTATTGTAGTGATGTTGGTGTGGTGGTGTCTTATATTTCTCATGTTCAGATTATAATAATTGCCCGTGAGCATTGTAAGACCAACTTATTGACCATTATACTGATGATGGTGTGGTGGTGTCTTATATTTCTCATGTTCAGATTATAATAATTGCCCGTGAGGATTGTAAGACCAACTTATTGGCTATTATAGTGATGATGGTGTGGTGGTGTCTTATATTTCTCATGTTCAGATTATAATAATTGCCCGTGAGGATTGTAAGTCCAACTTATGTACTATAATAGTGATGATGGTGGTGGTGGTGTCTTATATTTCTCATGTTCAGATTATAATAATTGCCCGTGAGGATAGTAAGACCTACTTATTGACTATAATAGTGATGATGGTGGTGTCTTATATTTCTGATGGTTGGGTTATAATTGTTGGTCGGGAGAATATTAAGACAAACTTATTGACTACAACAATGATGATCGTTTTGGTGGTGTCTTATATTTCTTATGGTTAGGTTATAATAATTGTCCGTGAGGACGGTAAGACCAATTTATTGACTACAATAATGATGATGATGGTGGTGGTGTCTTATATTTCTCTTGGTTAGGTTATAATAATTGCCGGTGATGATTGTAAGACCAACTTATTGACTATAATAGTGATGATGGTGGCGGTGGTGTCTTATATTTCTCATGGTTAGTTTATAATAATTGCCCGTGAGGATTGTAAGACCAACTTATTGACTATAATAGTGATGATGGTGGTGGTGCTGTCTTATATTTCTCATGGTTAGGTTATAATAATTGCCCGTGAGGATTGTAAGACGAACTTATTGACTATAATAGTGATGATGGTTGTGGTGCTGCCTTATATTTCTCATGGTTAGGTTATAATAATTGCCCGTGAGGATTGTAAGACCAACTTATAGACTATAATAATGATGATGGTGGTGGTGGTGTCTTATATTTCTCATGGTTAGGTTATAATAATTGCCCGTGAGGATTATAAGACCAACTCTGTGACTTGAATAATAATGATGATGGTCTAGGGGTCTTATAGATCTCATTGTAAGATAATATTTATTACACATACGGATGGTAAGACCAAGTCTATGACTAGAATAATTATGTTGGTGGTGGAGCTGCTGCTGCTGCTCAATCATTTGACAAATTTACAATCAAAATATTTTAATATGCTTCATAATTTAGTTTCACTGTATTAGAGAAACTTCTATTGTAATTACTACAACAATTTAAGTCATAAATATAATTATTTATATTTAAATGATAAAACTCTAGCTTTGACTGTATGTAATGTATCGGTGATTGTTTCTGTATATGTGTACATGATTACAGAATATTTCACTTCTTAATGTGAATGTTTTTTCATTATTTTTAACAGTGGAACATGTAACTGATATACATTATAATTAATTTTAAAACATCAATTTATCGATACTGATTACGCAATAAACGTACCCCATCGTGTATAAAATACAGACTAATAAAAAGACAGAAAACCCCCCACAACATTTGAATGGAATATGAATACTTTTTTTGCATGATATAAGAAATTGATCTGCAGCTGTTTTTTCCTCCATTAGATGAAAGTGCGGTAAGTAATTTAACGTCCGGAAATAACAGCAGCCCGCACATTAATGCAATATAATATCATTAAAGTCACTGCGAGTTATACTGTGCATAATATACGTACAAAAAAGTAAGTTGTACTGTATTTTTTAAGAAATTCACTTCGTTTTTGAAATAATCATGCGTTAATTGTTATTGTGCATCTGTCTTATGTTTTTCACGGCCTCTGGTATGGTAAATTTCACGGGGGTAATGTGAGAAACGCGCATGATTTCCGGTTTGTCTTAATGTTTATACGGTCTTGCACATTTCACGCTACACCGGTTGCTCGACGTGAGAGGCGGACACACTAACCGCGTCGCTAAAATCAATCTCACTTGGAAATCTCTTTTCGCCCAATACAGTGGTGTTTATTTTCCAAATGATGTTATGTACCCTCCTTGTTGTGGCGTGCAAACTCCTGTTTTTATTATCAACTTTCCTTATTGTGCTTTATACAAATCTATATATTATATACATATTTACATTCGTGATATGTAAAAAATATACCGATTTAATGCAAACATTTGTGTAATGGTTGCAACGTTACGTTATCATTTTGCCATTTTAACTAAACACCTTAATCTTACGTTATGTACTGATGAAATGAACGTTTGCGTACGAATGTTTTAGCTACCTACACACTATATAGTGTCATGTAACCATTTATCAGATTACGTTTACAATTTTCATTTTGTTTTAATTTTCACATGCTTACTTGTCCAACTTTAATTTTCATGTTATTATAGTAAACTCTTGTTATGGTTTGTGTTAATTATAGTTTTTGTTGAGCGTTGGTTGTATTTCGTTTTGTTATATACCTGTTAAAACTCATGATAAATTACTACCCCGGAATCCTTTCATCAAAGTGGTGTGAAAACAAAAAGAATCTATGACGCTGCGCTAAAGCGTCATTTGAAAAGCGGGCACCAATGTCAATTACAACTGTCTCAGTAATTCACGACCGACAATTGAGTTATTAACCATCTTTTACTCGTCCGGCAACAATATATGCTCATTGCACATTACTGACCAGTAATACAAACATATTCATTTTGAACGCCACCGATTTTTTCTCAGAAAACACAAATCTTCAAAATGCTCAATTCTACCTTTGCAGCGTTATTACCACACACTACGAACTATAATATCAGTTCTCCAACACAGGAACGACTTAGACTTTGCACAACAGAAAGTGACATCGATTAAATTGTGTTAAATCCTCCGTAAAGTTTGGATCCCATACACATGCCATGTTTTTGTTCCTCACCGTTTCTGGTTTGTTTACATGTTGAAATTCAAACTTTCTTAAACTTACTTCATGCATCACCTTTGACCCGGGGAAATTTCCGGATTCGTAATCTTCTTACGAAATCAAAATACGGCGTAGCATTTGAGTAATTATTTTGTAAACAAACCAAACAAGTTTTATTGTAGTCGTTTCACACTACAAACACGTTACTAGTATACTTTTTCCAATGTAACTGACAATTTTTAATTATTAACAATTCCTTATCTCCATAAGGTTTCTGTGCCAGAAATGTTATTTCATGTCTTGTCATAAGAAATCTGTTTGTGGGGAACATATGACACAATTTCGGAAATTGTCAATTTGCCAAGTTATGAATAGGTCCATTTAAAATTGTTCTTTCCGCACAATATAATGTCCCATGTGTATTACTGAGTATTCATAAAAATAAAAAATTAAGCAGTACGACAGTGATATATTGTCAGACACAAAAACAAAAAAAAACCATCATATAATATAACACACTGAGCACATAACCGTATACGTAGCATGATAAAGAAGGCATATAAAACAAAAGAACATTAACATATTATATCAACGAGTTCACATAACAAAATAAAGAATCTACAGTGCACACACAAAATAAGAAGTTTATTTATCATAATAATGGTCGTTAATAACTAAACACATGTGTTTGTTATTAAAAAACAACGAGCACATACATACCAAGCGTATATAGTATAATAAAGCGCACATGTAACATACATCAATACATGTGTAATGCCGCAAAGCTAGTTCATTGTAATGGCACCTAAGGCATGAAGAAGATATCTTCACAAAGAGAAAAGTATTTATACGTTTAACGCATTAGGCATGTTTACTTTGTGAGTGAATCCTTCTAAAACTATCAGCCTTTTTTGGTATGCGGCGAGTATAGTTCTTTACTAAGACAGTTAAAATGATGTGTCTGGGTTAGAAAAACGGCTCCGCCCTGTGGCTCAATTGTTATTTGCATGTACGTTAATTGGATGAGCTTTTAAAACTTCTTGATATTTAGTGTAAAACATCGCCTTATGGTCCTTTACCAAGAATGTTAAAACAATGCCCCAGGACTAAAACATGACTCATAAAAAGAACCTCATAAAATAGTCGACTTTGGGGTGTCACAATATACCGGAATATTGGTTTATTGCAAAATTTAAATTTGCAATAAAATATTGCAATAGGAATGTCCATATCGATATATTGCATTATTTTTGTGGTCTTATTACAGTTTTGTGTTGTTTTTTTCCTGTTATTATTATCCAGATTGAAAAACTTCTGACTAAATTAAAACATGCTTATTGTCATTGATAAATAATTGAAAGCCAGTATCATTTTGTCAATTTGTAGTTTTGTAGGGATGAAGGTCATAAATCGGACCATTATAGACTGTACTGGCGACCAACATGAATATTATTCCATTCATGTTTGGTATACACGTTTTCTCTTAAAGTGTTTATGACTTTTAATACATTAAGTCTGATACATTGTTTCCAGTTAAAATAAAGAGTTAAATCATACATAGTTTATGCACAAAACAAATATACATCATGAATAGTACATGTAAAAAAAATCACTATGTATGTAATGTAATAAATACAGCGAACAGCCATGACAGGCGGTTTGAGAGTGTTGCTAATACTTTCTTCGCTTTTCTATCTGCTGTTTATATGTTGCTATTGTTGCGCCTGTCACATCCTATAAAATATTGCGCTGTTCATAGTGCTTTTATCAGTTTTACGCTTATTAAACACATGTCCATTAGAAAGGTCGCAATATATTGCAATAAATATCGTGATAAATTAAAAATATCGCAATACATCGCGATATGGATTTTTAATATCGTGAGTCCCCTAATCGTCGCGCATGAAACCGCAATGCTTATGCATTTGATATTTGGTATGTAGCATTGTATAACCGTCCTTTACCAAAAGTGTTAATAATGATGCCCCTGGGTTAAACAAATGGCCGCGCCCCGGGCTTTAATTATTTTTTATGGACTTTAAGATTTAAAACCTTTAAATATGTTATTATCTGAAATACAAGCCCTGGGTGTTTGATATTTTGTATGTAGCATTGCCTTATAGTCCTTTACCAAGATTGCTACAATGGTATTGGTGCCACTGGGCTAAAAACGGCTCAGCCCCATCGCTAATATAGGAAAAAAAACTTTAACGATCTTCTTGTCTGAAACTGCTAGACACAGGCCTTAGATATTTTGCATGCAACATTGCAGTATGGTCACATTACCAAATGATATGATAATGCCTCTGGGCTAAATAAATTGCCCCGACCCGGGCTCAATTTTTATTGACATGTACTTAAATTAAAGGGACTATTTCGAAAAGGGCCTCAAGGTGGCAATGTCTTTTTAAAAAGTCTTTTAAAAAATCTGAAATTAAGATACTGGCATATAATAACGGTTAAAACAGAGTATATATAGTGGAAAAAAGAGAAAACGCATTTTGAGATAAAAATCAACTTTTAATAAGGGTCGTATTTGTTTGGCCCTTCTCATGTTGAAATTTTGACGTTAGCATTGTATAACCATAGTTTACATACTATTTGTAACAAGCAGAATAGCGTAGTTATTTAAAGCGCTGCATGCTGTCATTTGTTCTTATGGCACAAATATCTCAAGGTGTATTATATTATATATTATTAAGTAAATGCAAATGTCTTAGTATAGCTCATTTCTATCATATAAAATCATTTACAGTACAACAGAAAGTAAATATTTTCGTTGAAATAGTGTCTTTAAAGGGGGTATGTACGATTTCATCAAATGTTCATAAAAAAATTAACATGACAGTAAAATAAAACTGATAAAATGTTGACGAATAACAAACTGGAATAAAAGTTCTGAAGAACTGATATTCAAAAATCTTCGAAATTAGAGCTTAAAGCCGTTAAAATACTAGTCCAAAACTAATTCATATGCATCAGATATGTACACTGTTGGGAAACCCCCAATTTCCGTTGTGTGATGACTTAAGAAATTGAAAGAGCCTATTCATACCAAGCAGCGGTAATTACACGCAGAGAACGCACTTTTCTTGAAAATGTGTATAAGTAACGGGATTTTCAGTGGTAGTTTAAAATAGAGGGTCCTCCCTCAATTTTGTCAGTAACACGTCTCTGCAGTCCTTTCGTAAATGCAATTATTCCATTACAGTGTTATAGACTCAATCTGTAGCGTTTAGTTTTGTGGTGTGGGTCTCATTATAAACTGGGCACTAGGTATAGCACATGCTAAATAAGCACGATTTATCTATGCAAATAGTGCACATTTCATTGACTACGACAGTTCTGTGCCGATGTTTCAAATGGTGTTCATGCGGTGTTTCACCCACAAATACTATTAAACGTGTCAGTTTCGTATGGCGCTAGGAATACATGTGTCGTTATAAAAAGTCCGTTAAAACATATGGTGCTTGCATACCTATTTCTTCGTTTCGTTCGGGTTTATATTTTTCGGAAAGACCTGTGAGAACATACATCCTCGTGCGCGGGTCTATCTTTTTGTGCGTGGTCGGGTCTTTCCAAATTGATATCAGACCCGCCCACGTGCAAAGATTGACTCGTGCACGGGGATTGTATTGTTCACAGAAAGACCTGTTCACGAGAAGCGTATGATTCAATTAAGTGTACATTCATTATGCAGTTGTAAACATACATGCATGTGCATGTTAACGTTCATTTTTTTTGACTTTCTGCATATTTTTGTTATTTCTACTGTACGTACAAAATACAAAATATATGTTATACGTCAAGGCAGAAAACAATTTCGTTATAAAAATAATGACTCGTACCAGATTAAAAAAAAATAATTACGAAACAATATATAATTTTCTATACTGAAAAAAATAAATGCAAGGTGTATAATTTTAATGTTGTATATTTATTAAAGGGACTATGTCAACGCAAAATTGGCCTCGTATTGCACTATAAATAATATAATTTGATAGAAA
>CM051033.1:20352757-20407757 GCA_027627225.1 Congeria kusceri | reverse complement strand
ATCGATGATATTTTCCAAAAAATGGAATATGATATAAATTTTTATCAAAACAAAGGAAAAGTATTTGTAACTGGGGACACAAATTCGCGAACAGAGCATAAAGCAGATTATATTGAACATGATAGGTATATGAGCGATAATGATTTTGGCATTGACACGGATATTGATACCCCACTCCCCGCTCAAACTTGCGACCCCGGCACGAATCAATTTGGTGACTACTTGTTAGACGTATGCAAAGCTACCAATATTCGTATCGTGAATGGTCGTTTATTTAACGACTACAATATAGGCAAGATTACGTGCTACACACATAACGGCGAAAGCTTGGTGGATTATGTCTTAACAGCAAGTACCAATTTGAAGGATATTTCGGATTTTACCGTAAACAATTTCACGGAATTCTCCAATCATGCGCCGTTGACATTTGATCTCCGCACAAATTATACAATTCTAAACGGTAAAAGTAATCCGAGTGCTTATTTTAAATGGAAACCCGAGAGTAAGGGTGATTTTGTAAGAGATGTATCGTGCGATGTACATAATCTGGAACAAACACTACTGTCTGTAATTGACTCACAATGTGACCCAGATATTCTAGTTGGAGAATTTTCAAATTATTTAAATTCTAAAGGAGAAAAATACTTTAAACATACTATAACTGAAAATAAAGGATTTTTATCTTTAGATAAAAATAAACAAAAATGATTTAACCAAGAGTGTAAAAACAAACATATTCAATATACAAGAGCAGTATATGAGTACAATCTCAATAAAAATAGACTTACAAGAGAACAAATGATTGCAATGAAAAAGGAATACAAATACACATGTAGGAAAACAAAATTAAAATACAATCAAGAGCAGAGTAAGCAAATGAATAATATGCGACGGAAATCACCCCGGGAATTTTGGAAATTATTTAAATGCACACCTGCATCACAAAACACAGACACTATATCATTACAAGAATTTCACGATTATTTCAGTAGGTTAGCGACTGAAGTAGACGTAAATATAAACTCATTCGATGCCGGGAGGTTATTACATGAATTTGATAATAGGCAATACACAGAAAGTTCATACCCCGAGTTAGATAGGCCTATATCAGAAGAAGAAATAACAAGGGCGACAAGGCGGTTAAAAAATAATAAAGCGCATGCGCACGACAACATCATCTACTTAAAGAAACAAAACATGTTATTGTCAAACCGTTAGAAATACTCTTTAATTACATACTTGATAAAAAGCGTTTTCCACGCAGCTAGTAATTCGGGGTTATTATACCTATACATAAACGTGGGGACTTATCAGACCCAAATAATTATAGGGGAATTACCTTGATAAGTTGTTTTGCAAAATTGTTCACGAGTATAATAATTGAACGCCTGAAACAGTGGGCGGAAACAAATCGTATTCTAACTGATGCACAGTTTGGTTTTAAACCAAATTGTAGCGCAGCCGATGCAATATTCATCCTTAACGCTCTCATAGAAAGACAGTTGCAGAATAAAGATAAGCTATATTGTTGTTATATAGACTACCGGAAGGCCTCAATCGTCATCAATCGCAGTCAGTTATGGAGTAAAATGATTAATATAGGCATCGACGGAAAACTCCTATCCCTTATTCGATCCATGTACGAAGAAGTAAAATTACAGGTTAAACACATGGGAAAACTATCGGACATATTCAATAGTAACGTTGGATTATTCCAGGGGGAGATAACCTCTCCGATCCTGTTCTCTATGTTTATTAATGACATTGAATTTGACCTACAGAATGGTATTAACGCTGGCATTACGTTAGATCAAATATTTATCTATTTATTGCTATTTGCTGACGCCGTTTTATTTTCTGAAACACAGGAGGGCCTGCAAAAATCACTTAATAATCTAGAAATATATTGTAATAAGTGGAATTTGACAGTTAATATTGATAAAACCAAAAGGGGGGACACTTAGCAAAATATTAAGATGGACATATAAACATCAAGAATTAGAAATTGTAAATAATTTTAATTATCTTGGAATTGTCATTTGTGCTAGTCACAAATACACTGTATGGCAAAGCTATAAGAGCAATGCATTCCTTGTTCACTCTAACAAAGGTATGAATGTACCAATAAGTATCATGTTCAATTTATTTAACGCATATGTATTGTCCATCCTGAACTATAATTGCGAGGTTTGGGGGTTTATAAAAGCGGATAATATTGAGCGCGTCCATCGAAAATTTTGCAAAAGACTTCAGAATGTAAAAATGTCAACAAATTCATTATCGCTCCATGCCGAAGTTGGTCGATTCCCTCTTTATATAGATAGATATGTAAGGATCGTTAAATACATTTTGAAACTATATACCGTTAAACAAGGAAATTGCATTCTTAAACATGTTGCTTTATTACAGAGATTAGAAATCGATTGTAAAAATCAAACTGTAAATTGGTCATCGAAAGTACGTGACATTCTAAACCAAACCGGGTTTACCGATGTATGGCTATTTCCCGAATCAGTGAATATCGATCAATTATCCCTCTTCTATTTAAAGAACTAAAACCGGTATTCCAAAACTCTTCGTATCTTGATATTGTTGAAAATAAAAAGCATAGGGATATACTCGCTAAATTGCGTTTGTCATCGCACAAATTATTTATTGAGACAGAAAGACATCAGAACATAGACAGAGATCAACGTAAATGTGTGTTATGCAATCTTCATGACATCGACGATGAATACCACTTTGTATTAAAATGTCCATACTACTCAGAGTGCAGAAAAAAGCTTATTCCAAAATATTATAGGTCCCGTCCAAATATGTTCAAGTTTATCGAGCTCTTAAATAATACAAACAAAATAGTCCTTAGAAAACTAACCATTTTTTGTTTAAAATGCTTTAAAATAAGAGAACAGTCGTATATATCTAGGATAAATTGATTATTCTTTACACAAATTAAAACAAATATATGATATATTATTATATTGTAATTGTTCAAATATGTATATGATGTTGTCATTTTGATAATGCAAATGCTAACCTCCACCCATGTGGCACTCTCACGCCAAGCATGTATACTTCATGTTTGTGTACTTGTTATTGAACTGATGTATATGTTTGTATTACATACGCATGTATGTTATATACTCATGTTAATGACGATGAGCTGTTCTATGCTTAAGTCGAAATAAACTATTCTGATTCTGATATTTATCCTGATTTCTATTCAATGAAATTAAAAAACACCAAACACTGATTAAAGTTTTAAATTTAAAAACATTCTAGACGGGCCTCGACCTACTAACTCGCTTGCATGAATGCGTACTGCCGGGAAAAATAGTTCTATATTTATTAATCACCTTTTTCAAAAAGCAAAAGTAAAATATTAATAAATCTTATTTGCTGATGTCAGTACGACAAGAAAATGACGTAGTAAATTTGTTTTTGTTTTAAACCAGATTATATTGGTTTTTAAAGAGTTAAATTACGTCACACCAGCCACGTAATTCATTTTGAGTTGTAAGTTTACACAATGTAGTCAAACGAGAACGCGAGTGTTTTGCAGTTTAAAATACATGAAATTGGAATAAATATTTAGTGTTTCTGTGTTTTGGATGGAGTATATTATGCAAGAGCATTCAGATAAAAAGTGTATGGAATATTTGCCTCGAATGGAAACGGTGAGATTGATCCCTTTTCAATTTTCTACTATTTACTCGGATAGTTGTGGGCGGAGGACAGTGTAACTGAAAGTGAAATAAATCATAAAATGTTTAGTTCTACGTTAAAATTTTGATAACTCTTTTTCATTTATTTTCATCGGACATTTATATGAAAGGTTATTTCTTTGATGAATATGCTCTGTTGCTTTGACCAAAGAAAGTCTATCCACAAAGAATAAACCGCTTGCATCAGATATAAGTGTGTTGAAATGGAATGAAACTGGAAGGAAGTTGTTGTTAACCAGTTAAATGGAATGTGAGGACAAACAACTCATTTGTTGTTTAACTCTGTTAAACTAGACAACACAAAGTCTGTATCGACGATAAACTCTGGTAAGTAGACTTAATGCTGTGTCATTCTCGACAATGTTGTTATCCGGCGCGTACGAATACCTATTGACGGTATATCACAATCTCATGATCTACTGCCGGATATCAACAAGTTTATACGGTCACCGCTTTATTAGGTCACTGTTTGGGTTAGTAGCAGGATAAATGTATTTTATTTCCATACACTTTTTATCTGAATGCTCTTGCATAATATACTCCATCCAAAACACAGAAACACTAAATATTTATTCCAATTTCATGTATTTTAAACTGCAAAACACTCGCGTTCTCGTTTGACTACATTGTGTAAACTTACAACTCAAAATGAATTACGTGGCTGGTGTGACGTAATTTAACTCTTTAAAAACCAATATAATCTGGTTTAAAACAAAAACAGAAGTAGTAGTAGTAGTAGTAGTAGTAGTAGTAGTGGTAATAGTAGAAGTAGTAGTAGGAGTAGTAGTAGTAGTAGTAGTAGTAGTAGTAGTAGTAGTAGTAGTAGTAGTAGTAGTAGTAGTAGTAGTAGTAGTATACTTTGTACAGATAGGAAATACGCGATGTCTTAAAAAAAGAACTTAACAAATATTCCTTATAAAATGAGATTTGAGTTTTATATTTAGCAGCGCTCATAATGTAACTTTAGGATGTATTTACTTTTATTGTTGTGGTTTAATTGGATTTTGAAATTCATCAGAGAATGAAAATAGCATATATGAAGATGGTCATGATGAGGATGATTATTGTTATTATTATTATGATGATGAGGATGATTTTGATGATGAGTTTGTATTGACATGATTTAATGAAACAAATAACAAACTCATTGTTTTAGTCAAATCGTTGTTGGCATTTAACCCATTTAATTTTGGATACACTTTTTGTATAACAGCATTTTTCTCGGAAGGGTATTGTTTTTATTAAAATATGGCTGATATTGTGCATATGGTAATATAAAGTTATACTTTTCTGAAAAAAATTAACTTTCATTTATTAAAGATTTTGTTTTAGTCACATGTTAAAATAAATGATTAATTAACAATTAATTGTGCTTGACAAAAAAAATTAAATTACAATGATCTGAAAAATTGTTTCTATGCTCAGTCTTATTTTTATTATCTTCCAAAAAGATAACAAACTGCATATTATTCCAATAGCAGATTAAGGAGCACCCTACTTCTAAACAGCTGCCGCTCTAAAGCCCATGGGCATCTGTTTTTGTACATTTATGCCCCCACATGGGAGGGAACAGAAAGCATGTGTTGCTGGTTGTAAAAACGCGGCTGTTACAATGCGTTACCGTAATTAATTATGTTTTTTAATTTATTATGTCACTTGATATGATAATATTTGCTGTGTACCAATAAATGCTTTTTTATAGCCACCAAACAAGGTTACGTAATGGAAATTCAAAGTTCAGCTGCCTTTATTAATATATCACACACACTTCATTTGGCTGTCATGATTAAATATAGTATTCTTATTTTCCGTGATTTTGTTGCACTTAATGCAGAATTAAATTTGCTTTAATTCACACACTGACATGGCCAAGCTAGCTGTATCCGTTTTACTTGAAAATACACAATAATGGTTGAGCATTTCATAAAATATTTTCTTTTAGGAAGTGCATTATCGATGTGTTTTGTTTGAAATTGTCTTTAATTTTAATTCTGCTCAGCAAAATAAATGCCCATTGATTCGAATGCATTAAGAAACTTTAAAATTGAATACATGGTAAATCATACAAATACTGATAATTTAATACATAGATTTGTGTAGTGCTTTTACATAATTAGTATGATGATGAAGAATAACACGCTGTTGCATTATTGTGAAGTTTATGATTGTAAGGACGATGTCGTTTTCTTCACATTGCACTCACTTCATTGTTTATGAAGATATTAAAATTACATGTAGTTTCCAAATGTGTTAGACAAATCAAAAGCATTTTCTGAAATTCAATTTTTCTAACAGGCTCCACAGATATTTCTTATCAGTATTTCTTATCAGTATTCGGCAATAAAATCAACACTGTTTCCACGGTAACCGATAGCACTTAGGGTCATTAACCTCTTAGGGTGACAATTTGAATGATAAGTTATACTTCACCAAACACATTCCACTGAAAGGTTCTCTACTAAACTATTGTACATCGGATAGCTATATTAAGTTAAATAGCAATGAAGTTTTGGGCACGACCTTTTAATATTAAGTGATACACTGGGCAGCAATAAGATATTCATATTACAGTTTCTTCTTCTTCTTCTTCTTCTTATCAGTAGTAGTAGTAGTAGTAGTGGTAGTAGTATAGTTCTGTAAATAAAAATATGTGAAGACACGCCAAGATACAAAGACGCGGTGTCTGTACAAACGATTCTAACGAAATGAATGTACCATATTTTCTGTTAAAATTGCGAGATTAGTTTTATATGTTTTTGTAGTGCGTAATGCATGCACATAAAAATGGGAGGCGTACATCCTAGTATACCCGTATATGTGTTGCTAATATTAAAATTGCATGAATATAACGGTGATGAAGAAGAAGAATAAAAAGAAGAAGAAGCAGAAGAAGATGATGATTGATGATTGATGATGACGAGCATAATGATGATCATGATGACGAGCATGATGATCATGATGTTGATCATGATGATGATCATAATAATGATTATGATGTTGATTATGAAGACGCAATCACAAAAATATTGCTACAAAAATAAATATGCCATGTATTCTGTTAATATTGCGAGATTAGTTTTATTTGTTTTTGTAGGGCCTATTGCGTTAACATAAAACTAGGACGCGCACATACTAGGAAACTCATTTAGTAGTGCAAATTAAACATTTCATGAAGATAACGATGATGATGCTGATGATGGTGGTGATGATGCTGATGATGGTGGTGATGATGATGATGATGATGATGATGATGATGATGATGGGGGTGATGATGATGATGATGATTATGATGATGATGCTGGTGATGATGATAATGATGATGATGATGATGATGATGATGATGATGATGATGATGATGATGAAGATGATGATGATCATGATGATGATCATGATGATGATATTATTGGAAATATGGTATCGTTTATGTCAAATTGTATTGTTTGATGAAGATATTAAAAGCTCTTATAAGTTTCAAAATACTTTTGACAACAGCGTAGTCTTAGCTTCTATTTTTCTAACAGGCTACACAAACATCCTTCTTATCAGTATTTGGCAATAAAATCGACACTGTTTGCATAATAACCGATAACACTTACGGTCATCAACATCTGCCGGTGACCATTTGAGTGTGACCTGACAAAAAAACAACACCAACCAAAAACCAATAAATATTTAAATTAGATATATATTTTAAGCTAAATATGAACGTAATTTTGGGCAAGTCTTTTAAATATTCAGTTAGACACTGAGCAGCAAACAATATTATAATATACAGTTAATTTATTTCCATGAATATGTGTAGACAATTGACTTGTTGTTTATTTAAAATAATATTATATATAATAATAATAATAATAATAATAATAATAATAATAATAATAATAATAATAATAATAATAATAATAATTATTATTATTATTATTAGAAATATTGTTATAATTGTTATTGTAGTTTTTGTTGTTGTTATTATTATTATTATTACTATTATTATTATTATTATTATTATTTTATTTTTTTCTTCTTGTTCTTCTTTTTACTTCGTCTTCTTCTTATTATCATTATTATTATTATATTATTATAAGATAATGTATCTGATGGTTATGATGATGATGATTATGATTATGATGATGGTCACAATCATAATCATGATGATGATGATGAAGATGGAGATGATTGTGATGATTGTGATGGAATATCGAATTTGTTGTTAATCAAGTTTTTGCGTAATCACTATACTTTTCTTTATGCGTTCTTAACAATACCCGATTTTTAAACAGCCATTTAAACTATAAATCGTTGTATATCTTTACTGTGTAATACAGAGAAAAGGTTTACTATTTAGCACATTATTTACGCTTTCGTTAATATAAATAAAAAATGATGACACATTGCTACAGTAACACTGCAATATACTACACTACAATCTAGTTATTAAAACTCATGAAAAGTTGCTCTTCCAAGGTTTATAACGTAATAAAAAACACGTATATACATCAACATTTTCGTGAACAAACGTATTTGTCACTCAGGTACATGAATCAAATAGAAACAGAATGACAGTTTTTTTTACAGTATAGGGAGTCGCTATTACAATCCATATTCGGTATACTTTGTATAGTCTCTCAAAATTTCGCCGAGAAGTTAAGAATCGATATTTAATTTACATTTGTACATGTTTACACTTGTACAATTTCCGAGACTTTATTTCCTTTTATTTGAATAATTATCTTATTTGTTTATAAATTTTATTACATTACAGTATACATGTGATGCTCAAAACTTTCGTATTACAATGCTTGGTAACTGTGTATAATCGCTACGTCAATATTATTGATATGCTATACTATTGATGTGCCATAACATTGTATAATGTTTAAGCAATACATTTTGAAATTGGACTTAGCAGTGTATGCATAAGCTAATTTGTAGGTATTTGAAGAAATATGTTATGAAGATATAATATAATATATAATATAAATGATATTATTGCAGGGCCTTACCCAGGATTATTTTCAGGCGCCCCGGTCCCGAGAGGGATGGGTTAGAGATGGGTGGATTTGTTTTTCGCGGCATGTGTCAAATGACGTTATCTGGTGCGTTTTAGCTCTTGAAATTTGGGCAAACAGCTTTTCATTTTTTGTAAACGCTTAAACGGAATGAAATAAACAAAACATCACCTTTAAACCGGTATACCTCGAGCTGTTTAGAAGCATCGGGCGTCAATTTTGTTGCGAAACTGAAATAGCTAAAAAAAAAATTCCGGACGTTTATGTCCAGTGCGCATCCCTTTCGCACAGTGACGTCATGTTCAAACAAACTATTCTCGTCGTTCTCGAATATTTAGGTTACACTCGATCTACTTACGGAGCCTTTTTTTGTTCGATTAATTATGTTCATATGGGCATGCGTTGAGTGTATTATCGCTGTTTTAATCGTTAAAACTGTTGAACATAGTACTGATTGGATAATTGGTGAATTGTAAAGATCTTGATTAAAATTATACATTTATATAATACATGCTTTGTTCGTGCAAAAATGGCGAAAACATTTCCTCGTGCACGTCGTGCCTACGCGCGTCAAATGTTAGTAAAGCACATGGTCCGTACACGCATGCTTTCCATGCGTGGACGTCGTGGTTATCAGCAGGCATTTCGCGCTCTTTTGTAGAAAACACGGGTTTTACATGGCAAGCATGTAAAACAAGACAGCTTATTTTACAAAAATACATCAGTAACACTGGATAGACTTTTCCGATTACGATTTCATATTAGTGTAATTTATACTGATTTTCGAAGTTTATTTTTTTATTGTAGTTATTAAATTTAGCAAATAAATAAGTGTGGATATTATAAAATACGAAATGGCGAGGGTTTGTTTTGACGCAAATATGAGGTAACGTGTGTGTGGATACATGCCGACTGCGCCGATTCGTCAATGATAACGTCGTTTCGTAGCGAAGATAACCTGAGCGTTTCTATTGGCTTATATCGATTTTACTGCGTAATGAAACTCCGCCTACAGGGGCGGGGCTTCCCGGTGATTGATTGCTGCTTAGGAATAACTGCAAATAGTTAAAATGTTCGGCAAAGTGACACTGGCTTTGATCATGCACCGACTTGGTTGAGTGGGTGTACATGTTTCTAGAGTGAAAAACTGCCTTTATGACGCAAGAGATTAGCTTTCACAGCAGGTACTGTCGCTCTACTTCAGTCAACATAGCTGATTAATTGACACAATACAGGCATCCCGGGCGATGTTTAAAAGCGCAACACTAATATAAGGCGCCCCGGGAATGTTCAAGTAAAAATTCAAGCTCCCCGGGACCGGGGCGCTAAACGGCCTGGGGAAGTCCCTGAAACAAATAATAAAACAGTGATCAGGGGACCTACGGGCGGGTCTCAATTCAATACGGTTAGCTACCATTAGTCAATCAACACCCGAGCGGTCTGCTATTATCAGTTCGTTTCTGACTTCTCATTGGACAGGCTCGCTTAAGTCATTGACCAATGGAAGAGTTTTGTTCAGGTAGGGGCCGGGCTTCCACCGAGGTGCGGACAACAGGACCAATCAAATTATCCTGTCGGGCTCGGGGAGATAAACAGTTGACGGTTCTTAGCAAATTAACGAGGTGTGAATAAATCCACTAATGGGGATGTTTGATTTCTGGCAGTAGCTAATTAATTAGTTGATTAACACGTTTAATTGAAAACGAGTGTATTGTGTATGAGAAGGGTGCTTGTACTCACCACTTCACACTCTTAACTTGAATATTTTGACAAAATAAGACTTAGAACAGGGCCAAATTAAAAAAGAATCTTAAATTATTTTCGCAATACATATTTGCCTATATTATGTAAAGTGGCATTGAAAATTCATCATTAATATCAATATCATGATTCTCATCATCATAATTATCATGTCATTATCAGTACCATTACTAATATATCAGTAGATGACTGAATTGTTGCATGGGAGTAGTAGTAGCATCAGTTTTACCAACATCATCATCATCATCATCATCATCATCATCATCATCATCACCATTATCATTGTCATCGCCATTCGCCATTATGAAGTTCTGTATCAGTATCTGTTTCGTTATCATCATCATCATGATCATGATCATGATCATGATCATCATGATCATCATCATCATCATCATCATCATCACCATCATCATCACCAAGTTCTGTATCAGTCATTGTCATCGTCATCATCATTATCATCGTCATCATCATCATCAATAGCAGCAGCAGCAGCAGCAGTGCCATCATTTAGTAATTAAAACATTTTATTGAAAACGAATGTGGTGAGAATGAGAAGACTGCTCGTACTCCCTCTAACGAACAAATAATAATAATAAGCATGTTTATGCCTGTACACAATCACAACTAAGTAAATTGCGCATTGTATTCTGAGATTCTCGTGTACGGCGTATGGGCAACCTTTTGGTCCCACTACGGCCAACTTGCTATTGTCAGTTCTACGGAACAGGAGGTCTACTGCCGGCTAACGCGGTCATTCGGCCCGTCTACCTCAATATATTGGAGTATGCTCGGTTTGACTCGCACAATCTTTAGGACTAACGACAATGATTCCCTGGGCAGAGTAGGCCAATCCTACGATGCAGCTTTAACAGGTCTAAAACGCCTCCTTCTCTTGACTGCGAGGATTGAAGAGGACCTTCATGGAGCGGAAGTCAGACTAGGCGACCTAGTCTTCCATAAGATGATCTAGCGGATTTAGGCCGATCAGGCCCTGCGGGCGCTCGTGAACAGCCAACTCAAGAACTGCGGTGTCTTTATTGAAATATTTCTATTGTCAAAAATAAGTAATTGCACAGCACTATGGCTGCATTCGCCCAGGTCTGCCAGCCCCTTTAATACATAGATATCTTACCGGTAAGAATAAATTATATTTATCACAAGAATAATATCACATGTGACTTGTGGTTTCCGCTGCTGCCTATCCAGGTCCGGGCATCAAGGCTCAAACCGTTGGGCGTAGGGAAATTGTGCACAAGGATGCTTTTGATTACGTATTAAAATGAATGAATATAGACGGTTAGTAAGACAGCGTTACACCGCTGATAACACAACGCCTTTCTCGGGAACGATGTGGCGCAGAGGAGTCGGACTACTTCCAGTAGGAGCTCTTGAAGCTCCCGCGGCTGACTGCCCAGTTCCGGCATAACGGTAAGTGTCAGGATAATGTTTCCGAGCTTAACAATAAATTAATACGAATACATGCACACCGGAAGTAGCGTTTCGCCGCTCGTGCGCCAGGAGACGTTTTGACTATGTAAACTATATTAATACGTTTCTCGGGAACGGTTCGGTCTAGAGGCATCGGACTACTTACGGTAGGAGCGCTTTAGATTCCCGCGGCTGCCTGTGTAGGTCAGGGCATCGATGCTCAAACCGTTTGGCGTAGAGAAATTGTGCGCCAAGAGACATTTTGGCTATATATCAATACAAATATACATGGTTAGTAAGGTAGCTTTGCGCTATTGCTAACTTAGCGTCTTTCATGGAAAAGGAGGCTTCGGGGTACAACCAGTAGGAGCGCTTGAGGTTCCCGCGGCTTTCTGCTCAGGACCGGGGGCATCGAGGCTCGAACCGCTGGCAGTAAACCAATTGTGCGACAAGAGACGTTTTCACTATACCGGAGGTCCCCGCAGCTCCAGTAGTAAATCGCGCTAGTCATGGTTTAACGTATTAAGCTAAAATGCGGTATCATTGAATTAAAAAGTGCTGATGGTTTCTGATATACGCGTGAAATTAAACATGTAGTATTTAATTCTAAGGCGATAAGAAGGGAATTGTGGGCATACATAGTTTCAATACGCGCCAGCTTTGTTGCGTATTTTCGATTAATCAAATTATAGCAATTTGAAATATGCTGTAACTAGCAGCAATCGATTTAAACGATCCAAATCAAGTTTATGTATTCACATAAATGTATTTCGTAAATACTTATTCAAAATTGGGACAGGTTACAAGAGATCTCAAGTTATTTGTATTATTTTATTTATAAATTATTAAATATATAATAGAAGAACAATAAGTACATGACATACGGTAATTTAATTACTCGTACATTTTATCATTTGAGTGTCGTCATCTACTGAGTGGAATGACGTGTGTACCAAATTAAAAAGTTTTCTCGGGGTTCACGAAAACATTTTTACTGTTTGAAATATTAAACTAACCTCATTTTATCATGGATTGATATATGACAAAAATGAATAGACGCTCGCGCAACCACAGGTTCTACTTATCATGTGTTTAAACAATGTAATTCTGATAATTTAGACGCTAAATTTAGACTTAAAACAGTAAAACATTACGTACATAGAAAATGAAGAAATACACATTTTCTTACCAAAAAAATAATCCCATTTTAAAAGTGGGAACATTTTCCTATTTTCAAAAGTGGGAAAGTTTTTCCCACTTTCAGAAGTCGGAAAAAATCCAGTGGGAAAATTCAAAATTTAAAAATTAAGAAAACGCTTATAAAAATACTAAAAATATTAAACAAAACAATGTTATAACTAACCCAATATATTTCTTCTAGTTATTGAATAAAATAATTTTTTCCCACTGGATTGTTTTCCCATTTTAAAAGTGGGATCTTTTTTAATAATCATAATTTTCGAACGAGAATTAGTGCAAACAGTTTAACAACGCTTAATGTGCATATATATACATAAAAAGCATATTTAGAAAAAATAAAAATCCCACGAGATTTTTTTTCCCACACAAAATGTGGGAAAAAATCTAATGGGAAAAAATAAAAATCCCATGGAAGAATGAAAATTCTGTGGGAAAATTAAAAATCCCATGGGAAATCCTATTTTGCATATAAATTTCATAATGAAAGAAATGTGAAAAACATCAATTATGGATAACATCAAACATTTAACGCACACATTATGTCAAAAAGTAATATCTAAAAAAAGGGTATTTAAGTTTGCGAAATTTTGGTTTCGCAAAGTTTTTCCGGTGGCCGTTTTAACTGACCGCCTTTATATGACTGAAATACTGTTAAATACGGCGACAAATCCACACAATATAGCACAAACACAAATATTAGGTTTGTGAATGTTATGAATCTTAAAATAACCGATAAAAGGATAAGTCTTTCTAATACACTTTTTGTACCCATGTCATTGAAATTTTGGCTATTCCATGCCTGTATTTTAGATTATTAAATCCACTGGTCAAAGACTAAAGAGCGTATTTGATTGGGTTTCGTTCGTCGTATGTGCGTGCCTCAGTGCGTTGTTCGTTTGTATGTCCGCTAATTCCGTAAACATCTTCTCATAAACTTTTATTAAACATCATTAATTGTGTGTCATTTGAATTTGTGGTTCAGATTCAGTAAATAATTAGGTCACACGAGCTGGATAGTCTTTTGTAAACAAAGCGGCAGCAATCTTTTTTACAAAACTACAAGGTCTTTGTATTTGATGTACTTTCAAATTGTTAATGTGATGCTTGTGGTCTGCAAAATAAGACGTTGATGGGACCAGCAAACCGTGTGGTTCTTTTGTGCTTGTTTTTCATATACAACTTAAACTATATTCAGATGATGATCATATTTGGTTGTTTATGGTCCAGTATAGGCTACACAGTTTATTTCAGGAAATAACGTTCATCATGTGTTAACGTTAACGTGTTATCTATAGTATGTACATTTAATGACACTGATGGATGTAATGCAGACATCAAGCGCTTGTTTCGACACTTATCACTTATTCTAAAGAAGCTCATATAAGCAACTGTCTATCACGTTGAAAGTGCAACTTCTTCGACCACTCGATCGCCTGCAACATATATTATAAATCGATTTTAATAAGGAAAATCATTTTGCCAATGCTTTAAAAGAGTATAACTGTGCAGAAATGTATAATGTTTTCGGAAAACATCACTTACCGTCTGTTCCCCTACAATGTACCAAATGAAAACATCACAAAATCATTGCAAAATTTAATAAGAGGTATATACGTGCATTAAAATGTTGTTATTATTTAATACCAGTTTTAATTTACAAATCTTATACTAACATTATCACTTGTACTATGACTTTTAAAAAAGCCTGTAATATTTAATACATATTTCAGATATTTGCAATGTGTAATACTACCTGAAATTGTCCTCTGAGCATTAGTTCGCTCTAGAACTGATGCATCAAACGCAATGTTTGGGCCATCGTGCAATTCATTCAGCTTTTCGTTAAGAGCCCGGACCGTGTCTAGAAATTGACCAGTTCTGACGGCATTCTCAAATTCATGACGATCGTCAACAGAATGACATTGTACTGTCAGAAGAATCGTATCGTTGTTTGACAGTTCGACGTTGGTTACCTTTCTCTCTTTGGTTAATGTCATATTTCTTTCAATGAATAGGTGCGACATTTGTGAAGCTGGTAAATAATATTTTATTATAAATGCCATGTTAAAGTTAATAATAAATTTTGTTTGGTAATCGTTAAACATTATTAAGGTAGTACAATACCTCGAAATAACAATTTTAATTCCCTATTCCATATTAGATTTATGCTCCCCGCTTTGTCTTTCTGTCCGAATTCTTATTTAACTGCCATTTAGTTTGTCCGGGTGTCAAATGCAGTTCCCCGACATTTTTATCTGTAATTCGTTATATCAGTTCATCCGTCCTTCCTTCCGTCCGTCCTTCTGTCCGTCCTGTACTTCATTTAGAGATCTCAGGAACTAATAACTCGAATTCAATGAAACTGTATATCTAAACAAGAAGAGTCATCCCCCCTTTTAATAATAAAAATAGGTCATCTTAATATAATATTTGGTTTCCGCATGAGATCTCAGGTAATAATAAATATAATTCAATGAAACTTTGTATGCAGTATTCCTACAAAGAGGACCAGCTTATATTGTCAGGTCCTTCCGGCTGCATGAATTTCAGAGAATTATTTCTCTTTTTATATTAAAAATTGGACATTTTAAAAGAATGAAGTCGTTTCCTAGCGTGATCCCACGAACTCAATACTCGAAATCAATGAAACCTCATATGCAGCATCCCATATCAAGAAGGCATGCGCACATTGTTATTGTCTAATGAATTTTTATGGAGTAATTGCCCTTTGATTATAATTTGCGTTTTGCTTGTCCGGACTATATCTTTGCCACGAATTATAAAATTACGTTGAGAAGCGCTCATGAAAACGGTCCGCTGGTCAAAGGTAGAAGTTACACCTAGATGTCAAAGGTCATATTGGCCATTTGCTTGTCGAAACTATAACTTGGCCATGGATGGTTTTTTAAAATTACTTTGCAGAACTGTTTTCTACAACAAGATAACAACAATATACATTAGATTTCTTATATGTATTAAGTGGTTTTACATTTAAATGAAAATTAGTAAATACGTTAAAAACACAATCAGACCCACCAATATCGCCCAAAACGTGATCGTAGTGATTCCGGTACAGCACCGCTTCCAACTCATAGTTCTTGTAATTCGGTATTCCGCGGATCATTTCTTCCAGTGGTCTCATTTTTTCTGTTATCTGACCGTTGGCGCATTCTTCAAACAGCTGAAACATTAGCTGCACGCTTCGCGGCTTAACTATTATCAGCACACACCCTTGTTTAGCACGGACCTCTGCCAATAAATAACCACAATATACATTTATAAACTATATAACATTATATAATGTTAATAACCAACGACATTCATACATGTATACTTCTTCGGCATCAATTTTGGTTTCAACAATGGTGTGTTTTAACATAAAGATTTGTTAACCTTCCTTATTTTGGGTATCCGGCCACATGCCCACCCGGAGAAATGCCCCCCTGATAATGTTCAGTTAGACGCAACCCCTGACGTCTGTCAAACCGGGCATATTCCTTACCATAAATGTGCCATTTGATACTTCTCTGCTTAAACACAATTAATTCAAAATATGAAAATCATGTAAGAATCAAACATGAATACATTCACATTAAATTGATTAAAAAATGTATTGTATATATGCTGAAATATAGACCTAAATAAACTAACCTCCAAAATCCGAAAATGCATCTTGAAATAAAGTTCTTATTTCACTTCCTCTATCTTTCAGCTCGGGTAACACGACTCTTTCGTCTTGGTTGTTGACAATGTTTGCAATGTCCCGATTTAATTGCGCGTCGCTGATTTCTCCACTTCTTTTGTGACAGAATTCAATTATTGCCTCTGGAATAATGTTTGTCAGAAACATAGATTTACAAAAGACAATATTTGTCTTCGTCATACACAAGCAGGATAATGGTCGAATAATTTTCAAAACGTATTCTAGCAAAGATAGAGTCGTTGGACAGCTCAATAATGAAATACATCTAAATAATTGCACGTTTCTGCAGACTGGCATACATGAAAGCACATATGTACAGTTCTGTATTATGTTTAGTGATATATTCACTTTCTTTAGTTAGGAACTTTGATTTGAAATATGTACATGTATCATCTACTGCTAAAATTGAGACTGTTTCACCAAATTGGCTGTAAATACATGCAGCTGGACTTCACCTCATAACTAATATTTCATCGTTGTTGTTTGAACACAGGTACTGTTCTAAATTAGCATTTAGTGCAGTATTTTAATTGGTTTTACAAGTTACTATACATGTCAAGTCAAGTCAACAGTTTTATTGGTAATTAAAGGCCTCTGGGCTAACATACAGACTACAAATGATGATAAGCAATGTACAGGTTGTGTCCATGACATAATATAATATGTACAACAATATTACTCTGTCATTCAATACATTTCATCAGATATAATACATAAACAGATATTTTTCGAAAGTTAAAAGATACAAAGTTATGACGCTACTAATGGAGTCAGACTAAGAACAAGGAACAAAAACATCGATCATATCTGTATTCATGCTCTAGCCTGAACATGGTTAAATATATTAACAAAACAATACCTGTTAGTTTAATGGGATACTTGTCTGTATTCAGATCACGGTGATCACGTTGATTTCCCTCCGCGGCCTTTTCGTCGGCTGTTGACATATAGCAAACCAAATTTCATGATTGTGTACTGGTTTTGTACAATTAATTATCAGTAGACTTAAAGTTTATAAAAATGATTAAAATTATAAAAAAAGTGATACTCAGACATTTTTTAAGTAATACAAACAGATTATTCAAAAAGTTATAACCGGACCTCATGTATGATGCAATTATGGAAGCCACAATAAAATTCGAACCCTACGTAATTTCAGAAGTTCAGTAGGTTTTTCAAGCCATGATTGAGAGATAAGGTGTAAACCTTTTACAAATACATCACTCAAAGTATCAAAAATGTATTCTCAAGTTCATGTATACATGTACATTCATATAAATGTTTAACCCCCAACAATAACGGATCTGTTTAATTAAACTTTAATGGAACAAATTTATCAGTTTTACAGTAACTGTGTGCCGTATAAACTATTGCAAAAGTTTATTACAACAAAAAATGCATTTAATAAAATACACATAATAACAATGAGGGTGACAGCAATCATTATAATTTTACCTTCGGTAATACTGATGACTTTTTCAATCATAGAATGCAGTTTCTGTTGATCTACAATATACACGTGTATTTAAAGTATAAATAATAATCGAACATATATTGAACATGATATTTTGAGTGTTGTATTGAAAATAAACTTGATTGCGTAATAAACTGCATACTTTATATTCGGCTTGAGCTTAGAGAAGCAATGGTGATAACTACTGATAATCTAGGCTGGTATACGTGCTATTAGTTTTCGAATACGAGTATGTAATCTGATATTTATAATAGTAATGCAAAAGGTACAGAGTTTCGAGCGTTTACCTGTCCTTAAAAGCGACACGTAAGTGCTATTTATGTCCGTATAACTATACAGAAAATTGAGTACACTTACATTCACTTCTCTCTTTCTATACTGTCAAATGCGTATTCGGTTAACGGTTAGTTTGCTTTCAAAATAGATATTTGTGCTGACTTAAAACGTAATATTGAAACAACGCTTGTATAAACTTGTATAAACATGCATTTTGCATCGTTGATGTGTCGTTGTGGCTCGTAATCAAATAAAAAAAGGGTTAATGTTTGTTGATTTGAAGCGTATTATTGAAAAAACTACAAAACATCAAATTGAATACAAACATGTTGCATCGAAGTTACACGCTATCAAATAAACATTCGGAATGATACACGTACATTCATCATAAAACACTCAACATTTTTCTGATGTGTTGACGGAACTTAAAACATGTTGTTTATAACATACCGTCAGTGAAGCCAGCAATTTTCTCCCTATAAGATTTTTCAATTTCATGATGATGCTTAAACTCGCCAAAACAATCGTCATCGTTGTTCATATTTAAGAGATGAATATCGACCATTAGGTCGTCTATTTCACGTTGTAATTGGTCGGCGTGCATAAATTTGCACACGATTCCAAGCTGTTGTTTAACCTTTTCCAAATGTTCATCAAAGGATGCATCGTCTACTCCTTTAGTTATACACGTATGCGATTCTTTCCTGATTTCTGTCAGTTCATGTAAAACACGCTTGATGTCAATAGGAACAACTGTACAATCTGTAGTATGTTGGATGAGAAATTCAATAACATATAGAGGTATTTCTTCCAACTGTACCTCGTGCTGTCTAGGGAACAGTATTTTTCTGTTCCTTATCCCCATCTCACTCTTTAAGATTATTCGATCATTGTCTTCAATGTACTGATCTAAACTCCTTCTTTCATTGCCCCGTTTAACAACATAGTCCAAAAGGCATTCCAACACTCGCCTTACAGTCCGCATATGCACATAGGCGAGAATATTTTCTTTCGTACTATCCGACTGCGCCATAACTCTATGATCTATATTTATTTAAATCTCAATATGTGAGCGATATACCAATTTCGGTCAGACAAACATGCAGTGAGACGTTTATATTGCACGGATGGATTTCGTAATCAGATACTATAAACAAACCGTAAATAATTTATATTTAAAGGATTGGTTTAGTCCAAAATCTAATCCGATGTTTACAAGTTTAAACCATCCACAATCAGTTTTGTTATGGGTAGAAGATTTGTACCTCACAGTGGCGCTAAAATCTAATCCGATGTTTACAAGTTTAAACCTTCCACAATCAGTTTTGTTATCAGTAGAATATTTGTACCTGACAGTGGCGCTAAAATTCATTCTGAAACTTTACACCACTTAAATGTTTTAGAAGTGTGTTACATGATAAACGCAAAAGTGAATACATGAAAAATTAAATTATGATCATTCTCAGTTTAATTCTCATCCCCAGTGCCGGAAAGCCGGAAAGCACATCTAAAATTTTTGAAAGCACACACTATATAGCCTGAAGTATATTTTTAGCACACCTGAACACAAAGTGCTCATGATTAACTTTTGTGATCTTACATTGTTCATCGTCCGCGCGTACGTGTGTCCGTCGTCAACTTTTCATTCAAACCGCTTGGCAGATTTTCACCAAACTTCACAGGAATGATTTTTGGGTGCCCTCGTTCATAACTGTTCAAATCGTTTCGGTTGACTGCATATGTAGGTCACCATGGCTAAAAATAGATTTAAAAAGTAAAAACTTAAAAAGTCTTCTACTCTGAACCCGCAAGGCCAAGAGATTTCATATTTGATATGTGACATCCTCCAGTGGTCCTCTACAACGATTGTTCAAATTATTCCCCTGCGATCAAAACTGTTCACACCCCGGGGTCATTTGGTTAATACAGACTTAAATAGCACAATGACTTTAAATATCTTTTCCTATGAAACCGCAAGGTCCAGAGGTGTCGAGTTTTCTATGTAAAATGCTATAATGGTCCTCTACAAAGACTGTTCAAATTATGCCCCTGGGGTAAAGAGAAGCCACGCCCAGGGGTCGCATCGTTTCTATACATTTATATGTAAAGGGAACTTTAAAAATCGTTTCCTCTGAAACCGCTAGGCCCAGAGGTTTCGTATTTGGTATGTAACATTGTATAATAGTTTTCTAAAAAGAATGTTCAAATTATTCCCATCGAGTCAAAACTGGCCTAGACCCTGGGGTCACATGTTTTATATACACTTAAATAGCAAAATGATCTTATCCTCTGAAACCGTAAGGCCCAGAGGATTCGTATTTGGAATGAAACACTTTATATATGGTCATCATGATTGTTCAAATTATGCTCCTGGGGTAAAGAGAGGCCATGCTCCGGGGTTAATGTAGTTTCTATAGACTTGTATGGCAAGTAGACTTTAACTTGTATCGTCTGTGAGTTTCGGCATGCATTTAAACCGGTTTAAACCTCCAATGATTTGCATTGACCGCTCAAAGGCAGTGACCCCAGTTTTAGTCATGTTTACGTTTTGCGTTCTGTTGTATGTACTGTCCTGTATTGTATAGGCGATTGGTCACTTGCCTCAAATAAAGGACGAGCGGGCGGTTATAAGGGTTCCTCTCCTGGGATGTCTTTGGAGTTTCATTATTCCTATATATATTTAAACAATCTTCTCCTATGAATCCCCAAGTCCAAGTGGTTTTGTATCAGGTATGTAACACTGTATAGTAGAACTCTACACATATTATTTTAAATTATGGCCATGGGGTTAAAAGTGGCAACGCCCTGGGGGTGACATTGTTTATTTATTTGACCGCCAGGCTCAGATATTCATACTCAGGTGAGCGCTTTAGGGTCATTTGGCATGCTTATAAACCAGGATCCTGATAACAGTAAATATCCATCGTTGAAGTACCGTTTTCGTAAGGAATTGGTGTATTAAACAAGAGTGCCATAATGCCTTAGGTCGCTCACCTGAGGGGATACGGAACTAAACTGTTCTGAGCAAGTTTCATGAAGATTCGGATAAAAATGTGGCCTTTACAGCTTTTTGCGTCAATTTGGCCTGGTGATAGGGCTACAAGGGTTACAACACTCTAGAGTGTTCATAAGCTTTTTCTTCACTTTGGCCTGGTGACCTAGTTTTTGACCCCATATGATCCAGTTTCGAACTTATCCGAGATACATTGAAACAAATATTATGATCAAGTTTCAAGAAGACTGTGTAAAAGATATGGCTTCAAGGGTGTTCACAAGCTTTTTATTTAATTTGATATAGTGACCTAGTTTTTGAACCCACATGACCCAGTTTCATACCCGTCCGAGATGTCATTAGAGCAAATGTTCTGGTCAAGTTTCATGAAGATTGGGCAATAAATGTGGCCTCTACAGTGTTCACAAGCGTTTTGATGTTTTCAATATAGTCATATAAGGTAAAACTGCCCTGCCCCTGGCGGCCATGTTTTTCAACTCCGCCGAGATATCATACGTTCCAATGTTCTGAGCAATCTTCATGTTGATTGGGCAAAAATTATGACCTCCAGGGTGTTCACAAGCTTTTTCTATAGCCACATAAGGAAAACTGCCACCCCCTGGAGGCCATGTTTTTCAACGGAGCGGAGCCATATTCAAACTCCTTTGAGCAATTAGAAGAACAAATGTTCTGAGCAAATTTCATGTTGATTGGGCAAAATTGTGACTTCTAGAGCGTTCACAAGCTTTTTTCTTCAATTTGACTTAGTGACCCAATTTTTGACCCCACATTACCCAGTTTTGAACTCTTCATAGATATTATTTGTACAAATGTTCTGAGCAAGTTTCATGAAGATTGGGCTATAAATGTGACCTCTAGAGTGTTCACAAGGTAAATGTTGACGACGAACGACGGACAAAAGGCGATCACAAAAGCTCACCATGAGGTGAGCTAAAAACAAACTACGTTCCAGAATATCATAAAGGGCATCTCGTTAACATACATTTTTGTCGTTGAAATCAATTAAATTGTGTGGGTTTTTAATAGTTTATATCATTTGCCGTAAAACGACGTTTTGTGGTTGAAGCTCTCACGATATCATAACGCATAGCTTAAATTGTATTAGTTATTTGATTTAACACAGACTTGTACACAAATTTCTATCATATGTATATTAATATACATATGTGTGTTGTATCCACTCATTGTTCGCAGATTTCACATGTGAAACAGGGAACCTTATGTTTACCAAAGAACATGTGGTTAAGGGTATGATGCGCTTGTAAATGTTTGGTGAATGGATATTTAAGAAATAATTTTTGATTTTGAGTTGTTTATTTGTAAATAAAAACGATTTTGAGTTTTGATGCGTATCGGAACGAAAAATCGTAGTGAATTTACAGATAAACGATAATGCGATCATTCACTTCGATTCTAACATGACCTCACAACATTTTCTGCAATTACAATGCGAACTATATTTTACCGTTTTGGAACTACTTTTTCTAGTTGTTTACCGGCAATTTAAAAAAAGTAAATTTTTCTTCTTTGTGTATCGAAAACACCGCACATGTCATGTTAGAACAACCCTTGAAAGCCTCAAAATCCGCATAGTGCAAAACATATTTTCTTGGTCCAAAGTAAACACTTGAATAAAACAAAATTTCTCATTGTAGTTCGCTTTTTACATACTAAATTAGATTAAACAGCGTTTTTGTAAATCCGAAACATTGTCAAACCTGTAAACTATTGATCAATACAGAATCTGTTCACATAATCCGACGAGTGTATAACCATGCTGAACTGTCCGAAGACGCAGGTTTTACGTGCAGTGTGTGTTAGCGTGTACGGTTTTATTAGACATCATTTAAAAGTTTTCATATTCGGATATTTTGTCAATATACTTCAATGGTGGTTACAATAGTATTTAGCTCAAAACGGACACTGTATCTGTATTGCTCGGACACATTGGACACATTAACCCGCCATTTGTGAACTCTTACTAGTACGCATTCAGCGCTTGAATTGTTGTCTATATTGAAACTCGGGTTTGTTCATGCGCGTGTTTCAGGTGGTTAATGATTCAATATCGGGATTTTAAGTGAAATACATGCACTCCTTTATCGACTTAACTCGAATCCAAGACGGCAGCTAATCTGTTCATTATAGCAGATTTGTAACATATCAATACATATAAGTCGTTTTCAGGGATATGGTGTGTCCGAGCTATACTAGTAACAAAAACTTGTGCGGGGTTGAAACTGCCACTATCCAAAAATGGAGAGATTCGTTATTCACTTTACGTATATCGATAAATCGTATATAAGAGAAAACCCATTTCTTAATAAGTCTGTTTAATAGCTATTATCTAATTGAATGACTGCTCACATGCACGTGGACCTTTTGAGAAATACCACAATCGTCTGCACCATGTGTTTTATATTATGAAATCTCAACTGCAGTAAATAATGCACACAAATTCTTAAAAATTTACAAATTTACACACTATACAAAGCAAAAGGGTCTATATGGGTCGCTCACCTGAGTTTAATGAATCATATTGGCTTGTAAAAAAATAATAGCTTGTTTTAAGAAGTTTGAAGTAAAGTTGCCAACAGTTATCAACAATGGACCCCTGAAAGCCATGTTTTTAGCAAATCAAGTCAGCAAGAAACATTTCTGTGAACATATTTCGAAACCAAGCAAATATTTAAAAAAAATCTGGAAGATGATCAGCCAGACAACATTTCCGTTAAATTATTTGAAATCAAGCTAGTGGTATCAGATAGGAAGATTTTAAAAGTTTGTTTTATAGTTAAATAAGGAAAATGCCCTGCCTTCTGGCCGCATTTTGTTTTAAAGAACCAATGATTTGAAGGAATATGGTAGATTCACCCAAAAAACATTGCCGTGAAATTATTTCAAAATTCAGCAACAGGTTTCAGACAAGAAGTTTTTAAAGTTTTCAAAATAGTCAACAAATAAAAACTGCCCCTTCCCCAGGCGGCCAAGTTTTTGGAAAAATGAAATAATATGAAGAAAATTGGTACAGGGTCAACCTAATATTTCTGTGAATTTTATAATCCAACTAGTGGTTTCGGACACGATTTTTTTTAAGTTTTCGATACAGCCATGTAGGGAAACCTACTCCGCCTCCTAGCGGCCATGTTTTTTAACGAATCATATGAAGAACTTTGGTAGAATATTTCTGTGAAATTATTTTGAAATCAAGCCAGTGGTTTCGGACAAAAATACTTTTAAAGTTTTCCAGTTATTTTAAGCTTTTGGTTGCCATGAGTTTTCCAGATATTCAAACGAATTACAGGAATTTGTTAAAGGACATCACAGGAACACTCCTGCCGAATTTGGTTAAAATCCGTCAAGCTATTTCAGAGAAGAAGTTGAGGACGGCGGACGAAGGACGACGGACAGTGACTGTCCAGAATAGCTCATCCTTGAACACTTTGTGCTCAAATGAGTTGAAAACACAAAAAACAAGACATGAACAAATTAAATTGGGTCACCGCATAAGATTATTTGACGTGATTTGGAGATGTTTTTATTAATAAAATATGTGATGCAAACGATTACATGTATAGCATGTGTAATATGATTAAATACAAGATCATATAAATCTAACAAGGCTAATGAAAACATACATAACAATCGAACTCATAAGGTAATAATGAGTAAGTAACAGTAATAGTAATAAGCTTATTACATGAAAACTTTGTTTTAATCCCTATGAGAGTTCAAACATTTGTTTGCATTTTATTGAGTCAATTATGTATCTCGTATAGTTTAAACGGTTTTCAGTGTGCATTGTATCATGTTAGAAGAGCCCATGTTGTTCAGGAATATATTGCCAGACGGCCGATGGATCTGCATGACGCTGGGATTTTTGTCATCCTCCTTGAAAAGGACCTCGCTCTCTCCACTGCCTAAATCGACCTCTCGAAGAGTTTGTGTTTTGTCTTTGGTGTAGCAGCACACCCATAACTTTCTGCTTTCATTCACAATATTAAGCCCTAAAGGTTCTTCACTAATTCCACTGAAATCAATACATCGCACAGCTTTGCCATCACTGCTTAAATGCAGAATTGTAGGCGTCTCAATTTCTGATACGTAGATGGATTTATCAGCGTTATCAACCGTGAGGTACCAAGGGTCTTGCATCAGAACGTGCTGTATTGTCTGCAGAAGAGTTGCGTCATTTGGATTTAACAGATTGATCTTTGCATATGGACGTCCGTATGTGACATACAATTTTCCGCTACAAAATGCCAGTCCGCGACAGTGATCATGACGATCAAGCTCACGAGTTAATTCAATTTCATCTTCATGTATTTTCAGACGAAGCAATTTCCCAGCAGATGGCGCGGATGCTATGGCGGTGTTTTGATCTATGTTTATCACATCCCACGGGACATATGGCAACTTCAGCGATTGTCCTGCGCATTTGCCGGCCTCTGTGTCAACTAGTTTGATGCATCTGTTAGAACGATCTACCGCTATGACACGTTTAAGGGACACGATTGAGCATCCGGTTATGTTAGATAGTTCAGAATCGCCTTCAACACTAATGTCCAAACTTTTCACGATATGGAGCTGCACTTTCTTTGGTGGTGTTGATGGCTTTTCACTGGAAGTGTACATCATAAGTATGCAGTAAAACTATACACGTTTGACGTTGCAGCGTGCATACTTGTGTAGTGTACTTTGATGAGTAAAAATATATGTCTCACTTTTCGAAAGAAATACAAATTCGTTATTAAAACATCAAAAAAAAAATAAATATAGGATAATAGAAACTCGTTTTACAAAATTATGTCATAAACTATATCAGTTTTTGCTACACCATTGATAGCTGAGTACAAAAAAACATATTTGTGTTTATTATACTAATATCACAAAT
Organism: Congeria kusceri; assembly: GCA_027627225.1. Taxonomy (NCBI): domain Eukaryota; kingdom Metazoa; phylum Mollusca; class Bivalvia; order Myida; family Dreissenidae; genus Congeria; species Congeria kusceri. The sequence continues at coordinate 20,381,277 of CM051033.1, read as the reverse complement.
AAAAGTATGTCTCTTTTGTTTGGGCATAAACGAATGTGACATTATTGTACGATTTTATTTACCTGGCACTCATTAATCTCCGGTAGCGCTCGACTGTTCTATTTATATCGGTTTAACATGTATTTAGCGTCTTAAGCACGGATTTTATAGTCATAAATCAAAAACACACATCAACAAGTGTCAGGAAGAATAGCGTGGTGGATAGTATTAGACTTTGAATCACAATGACTGTGGTTCGAATCCTGCCAAAATATTTCTATTTGATCATTTTTATTTTATTTTAACATCTCTTGATACTCTCGTGACATTATTTTTTCTTTTTTTCATTCCTGTTATTTGTATTAGTTAATTCATTTTATTTACATAAAAATGCATTCACACCGACTCTGCATCGCTCGCAGTATCAGTGCAGCTCTCTTCTGTGTCAGAATCGATGTTGAGAATGATATTCGGTGTCATCACGTCAGCAAAATGATCAATTAGATAAATTGAATTTAATTAATTAATAAATAAAATAAAAGCTCCTGTATTGGAATTCGAACCCAAAACATCACGCTTACAAACCTTGCATACTTACCACTGCATCACAGTGTCAACTGTTACGTAGTAAGGATTATAATCAATACATATTCATGTCTGAGTCTCCAAGCTGGTTAAGTAGCTTAAAATAGATTGACGAAAATTTACGGAATATTCATGAGTGCCAGGTCAATTAAATCGCACAATACACAGAAATATCCATATACACGTCAATTAATATATTACATTTCTATTTCAAAATGTACACAAGAAAATTACCAGCTTTGTTTTGATAATTAAAAAAGACGTTGAACAAGAAGCATCAAAGTTGGAATCGCGTTTTAATTTTAATAATTTCATAGTCAAAGAGTCATTGACACGAAAATGGTGTTATTAAAGCAAGCGAAATATATAGTTATGGTGATATAAATCAAGGACTATTCAACAAACAATGCGTTAACCAATATTAAGTTTTGCATCAGAAATCGATTACTACTTAAAAGTTAGATCGGTTAATCTTGCCCAGGAAAAGTGTGAGCAGGTTAACTGACCGACGTGATATGACCGAAATACTGTTAGAAACGGCGAAAAAAACCCACTAACTAACTAACTAAACACAAAAGCCTTTACCTTACTACAATCCTTCTTTACCTTACTACAATCCTTTACCTTACTACAATCCTTCTTTACCTTACTACAATCCTTCTTTACCTAACTACAATCCTTCTTTACCTTACTACAATCCTTCTTTACCTTACTACAATCCTTCTTTACCGTACTTACTACAATCCTTCTTTACCTTACTACAATCCTTCTTTACCTTACTACAATCCTTCTTCACCTTACTACATTCCTTCTTCACCTTACTACAATCCTTCTTTACCTTACTACAATCCTTCTTTACCTAACTACATTCCTTCTTCACCTTACTACAATCCTTCTTTACCTTACTACATTCCTTCTTGACCTTACTACAATCCTTCTTTACCTTACAACAATCCTTCTTGACCTTACTACATTCCTTCTTTACCTTACTACAATCCTTCTTTACCTTACTACAATCCTTCTTCACTTACTACAATCCTTCTTTACCTTACTACAATCCTTTTGATATCCCCAAAGAGTGGACCCGGTGTGCGTTCAGTTTCTAAAAGAATTAATGTTTGAAAACACTTTAAACCAGGGTCCGTATTCACCAACCCATTTTTAGACTTAAGAATACAGAACAGACTTAGACTCAAGAAAAACTACATGCGCTTTCGCAATTATGCTAAGTAACAATGGGAATTATTTCATTAAGAAACCATTCTTAATAAAGAATGCAGCAATTAGGATAGTTAAATACCAAGTAAAATTCGAATTAACAGCGTTCATAGAACATAGCAGTTTTAAGAATATTCTTTATTCTAGGTCTTAAATTAAGAATGGGTTAGTGAAAACTGGCCCAGGTCATACATATCGTCCCTTGAAAGCCAGAAGGTGTCATAAGCATATGTGCAAAGAAGACTGATAACCCTTTCTGGCTTTAAGTGACGGTATGTAACATGTATCAAAAGTACGAGTTTGCTTTTTCGACATAATCTTAAGAATACGTTATAATCACATGGATATCAATGATGCATGGCTACATCTTAAATTCTTGTTACTAAAATGTTAAAAGCAACCGTAATAATTACACCGTTTGTGAATTAAACAACGACAACGCCTGATGAATTAGATTTACCTGATTTGAGTATGCTGTTTTTATAGACTGAAGTCTGCAAACACAGTTTCTTATCGGAACATGTGCTTTTCAATTGCGTTTCCAGTTCGTTGAATACTGTGTTAAGTTCGCCGTTGCACACAGCTAGCTCAATCGCTGCCTTGTCCTCTGCACTGGGACACTCGACCATCAACAGCAGTGAACCATGATCAGTTGCTTCCACCTTTTTCACCTTTCGTTTCGGTTCTTCTTCAAAACATCTCGTTTCAAGCTCTTTAAGCACTTGTGAGGCTAAATCAAGAAAACATTGAAGCTTTTTCCTAATTATTAGTTTAATGATGCAATATTTAGAACAAGGGTATTACAATTTAAAATAAATCATTTTATTTTTTTTAAAATATTACATAATTTCTGGTTTCTAGTTTGACCATTAAGATCTTAACATGCATTGAATTCGACAAACACATTATTTATAGCTTTATGTTGCTCTTGTAGTATTATTATATGGAGTTGAATACACCAACAAATGCCCATTTCACTATTTTACATTTATGCATTAAAAATGTAACTTAAGATAGACTTCCTTTCAAGTACAAGTTCAACTACAGAATTTATCCAGGCATCACATCACATCAAATTCAAAACCCTTTTTTCTCTTTACTTCGTAAACATAATCATCTTATGATCTCAATGATCTTACAGTAACATGAAACCAAAAATAAAATTTCTAACGATTATGCATATAATAAAATATGTTTGTGTTACCAAATGTAGAAATGGGCATAATAGGAATGAAGGCACAACAAACCTATGTCATCCATGACATCGTCATAATTCTCCTTGTACAGTACAGCCTTCAAATCGTACTTTTCACAACCGCAAATTGTGCGCACTATGTCAAGAATAGGCTTTAAGTTCTCAGTCAGTGAACCGGAGACACACTCATTAATTAGTTGAAACAAACTTGTTATACTGTTTGCCTTTACGTGAATCTCAATGCACCCTAGTTGAGCGTAATATTCTGAAAAGCAATATCAAACTGTTCAATTAAAGTCGGTCATTTTTAATGTCATACAAGAATGGCAATTTAAGCAATCACTTGTTGCGGTGGAAAAGCACATGTATGCGAAACTAGACACTGTCATAAAACGAAAACAATGTGCGCTAATTGTTAATAATATCAATCTAGTTTAAAACGTGTGTATGAAACCGAAATAAATTGGAACTACACAAATATGTCTATATGACTAGTTTTGGGTTTACAGATCCTTATCGGTAAGACGTAGTTGAAAACACTAGTGCTTCTTCATATTATGAAATTATTGTTTCCCTTAAAGAGACTTGTTCACAGCAAATTGTCATTTTACAAACAATTTGTGATATAATCCACAAAACACTTAGAAATGTATTGGAAATATCGTTTCATTAATGGAAATCAATCGAAATGGATAAAATTATCAAGCGTTTGTAACGCTTTTCATCGGTATTTTGAAAAAGGAGAATCACATAAATAGCGTTATAATACACAACCAAATGTATAGGTCCGAATGGCTGAGTGGTTAGCGAAATACATTTTTGATCTCAAATGTTCCGGGTTCGAGTCCCGGCGAAGGATGTTTTTAAATTTAACTTGTTTTCTTTCCATTATATTTGTTTTAGATTATTCCAGATGCTGTTGTTTTTGCAGTTAAGACATTTAATGGCATTTTTCAAAAATACAAACAAATCGGTGAAAAGGTTCCATTACTCAGACTTGTTGCTGTAAGTTGACTTAGTATATATTTGCATACATTACATGGCAGAAAATGAGCCTAATATAAGTCATATGTTTATATTTGGTTTATATTTAACTTACCACCAAAGCTGCTAAATGCTCTATCGGATGCAGTTCGGATAGCCTCTTTATTTTGTATCAACTCTTTTAATTTTATCTCTCTATCTCTTCTGTTAATGATGTTCGTAATGTCGTTTGCTATTTGTCTACTTTGTTCGGGATATTCAGGAATCATGTGCAACTCAACTACGAGACCTGGAATTGCAGCAGATATCAATGAGACTGACACCACTCACACTGGTAAACTATCAAAGTACGTTTGATAGTCGCTTATTTTTCTATACTAGACAAAGAACAATAAGAACAAAATTATCTTTGTTAAAATGCCCAATAAACAATGCAAAAAGCAGTCCCGATTCTCATCGGAGCATAGTAAAATGGAGTTTTCATTACAATTGCAAAAATATCTGCCGAATCATGTTCGAATCGAAATAATTTTCGCATTCCCGTTGTTTATCGGCCTATAAACAACTCTTTTGTTCTGATGCGTGGCTATTAAACCAATCGGGGTAACGCCCTCGTGGGTTAATTCCTACGTATCAGAACTCCAAATTCTTTCTTAAATAGAAAAGCGTCTTGATGACAAGTCAAATGTCTGTCATATGCAAATCAATCTGGGTCCGTATTCACAAAGCTCCGTAGGGATACCTTAAGTAAATTCCTTAAATTCATACATTTCCTTAAGTCACTGGTTGTTTCATGTATAGGTATTTTAACATTAAAATGTTGTAAACTTGTAAATATTCCTTATATGTTTAGTATTGCAGCCTTCTTTTAACAGAAATCATAAGATTTCACAAAGAAAATTTCATCTGAAGTTTTCACTTCAGTACAAATTAAGTTTAGATTGTATCTTAGGAGCTTTTGGAATATCAGCCCAAGTCTTTAATCCAATTAATAAACTCAAATATGTGTTTGACTTTAACCTTGTTGACACAAAAGTGTACACGGTCAAGCTTGTGAAGTATGTTTGATTGTAGATGAATATACATAATCCTTCAACAACAGCTGTGAAGAAGTTAATAATGTGAGCTTCACAAAGTAGAAAGGTCTATTGCGAAATATACTGACTTCTCAAATCCACCGTACACTGGTTGTAAGGCTGGGGTGGTAAACATTTTCCTGAGATTCCACGTTCTCGGTCCCGATCTGAAATAATTGGCACCGTAATCGCATGATTCGTATATGCAATTTGCTTCAATCTACTTTGTATTGACCAACACAAAAAAAAGAAATCTAACGTGGATCTTTCGTCCTAATACACGTGACTTCATCAGCGGACCAAAGAGATTAGCCTATTGGGGATTAACACCACCACTCCGCCAGAGCGCTGTTAACAGACTGTCACAGATGTGCCACAGATTGAACAGGCCACCGTCCTTGTTAAGTGTAGGCGTGTGTGTAACTTATGTCATCATCGCTCAGGAAGAGTGGTGTTAATCCCCAGGAGAAGGCTAATCCCTTTAGTATTAGGACGAACTATCCAGGTTAGCTTTCTATTAGTGTATATACAATGTATTTTATATAATCATTAATACAACACAGTTTAACTTCCATCAAAACATTAGAGGCGTGTACACAGTGTCTGCGAGAAAGGTTTATTTATGACAAATAGGATGCACCGTACCTATGACGTTTTCTAGTGATTTAATTGTTTGGATGTTTCAGTTATAGTAATTTTAATAGTGTGATTATACATTGTTTTGCTAAAGAAGATCCAATTGATGAAACAAAATTTTCGGGTTGTTTAATGGTGATTTAACAACGGTTAATTCATTTTTCGTCTATAGAAAACTCTGTATGTGTCATGTTATAAATGTTAAGATAAAAACTATCAACTCATAAGTTAGTAAATACATGTAGGTAAGTAAATAAACAATATATCACCTTCTCGTAGATTTACAACCCTCTCCAGTTGCTGATGTAGTCTCTGTTGCTCTGAAATGAATGTAAAAATTGGTCACGCATTGTATTTATCTTGTCGTAATACGTGTGTTCTATTTACAGGTGCACATAATTATTACAGTGTGTATGTGCGATCTTACAACATATATACATGTAGTGGCATAATGCAACAGACCAAATAAAGTTATGTTAACATATATTTTTATTTAAAATGGAATAACAGTTAAGAACAAACATTGCTTTTAAACGCACAAGACGGTAGTTTTTAATCACCAAATAATTTTAGTCTGTAAATACACTCAAATACATGTAAATATGTTGACTTGATATTTGGTTCAGGTTACACAACACTAATAAACGATGCAAAAACTCGACACTAATACTTGTTGATTTGTTTCACATTGAAATGTTTACTTTGTCAGTTTTATGTTTTCTGTTTGCGTTCATTTTTATTGTCAGTTTTATCTGCTTTTATGAAAATAATTGAAATGAAAGATCTTACATACACTTTGACACTTGCATTCCAGCGAGATAACGTAATTCACGATAGAACAATGCGGTATAGAACCCTGACATGTACGTTAATGCTGTACGTGCAATAAATGCAAATTCCAATATATAACAAAATATGTATAAGAATTAGCACAAAAAGTATAGTTCTTTTTAATATACACGTGTAATAATATGCTTTTGCAGCCAAGATATATTTTTTAGTGAAAATAGATTAAGATTTCATACGGACGATAAATGTGGATAAGAAGCATTCCTTCATTAACAATACGGGGCATACTGAACATACATAATCTATCCAAGGGCACAACTGGGGTTATATTCATCAGCATGTGTTACCTGGTGTGAGTGTTGTCATCTGTTCTCTGTAGGCCTTCTCCAGCTTGTGATTATTTTTGAAACGGTCAATATAATCCTCCTGGACATCCTCTGCACGTAGATCGCTTAGTGTTTGTCTTGTCAGTTCATCGTTATTTATCGAGCTACAAATGTTTCTAAGACGAGTTTCTATGTCATTCAAATGTTCGGTGAAAAACTGATCACTTATTCCCGAAAGAAGTCTAGCGTGTAGCTCATAACGGAGAACGGTCAGTTGCAGGACAATGTCTAGTATTTCCGCAGGAAGTGTGTGGACAGTGATCTCAGTAATTAGAAAAGGAAACAATAGCAGAGGCCAATTGTCCACATTGGTGTCTTCTCGATAACCGGGAAACAGCACGTGTCTATTTTCTCGTCCGATTCTTGTCCCATAAATTATATCACTATGGTGAAACAGAAACCTGTCCATGGTCCAAGTATTATCTTCCTGGTTAACACAGAATTCCAGCAGTCTTCTTAATACCCTTCGTACCACACTCATGTGAACGTACGCTAAGGTATTTGCCTTCGAATTGTCTGACTGAGCCATGGCAGTATATGTATGAGATACAAAGCAATCCAATTTTAAATCTCTACTGTATAACACAACATGGCGGCCGCTGCGCATTTCTCTCTAGTCATTGTGTAAAAACCATATATATCTATTTTTAGACACAGCGCAATCGTGCAGTATTTGAAGTAGCTGAACTGCCACTGCGTGGCTTACACCGATGTTAATACACTGTGCGATTAAGCAACGAGATTAAACGTGTGTATGCACGATCTTACAACAGATATACTGGCTTAAATACACTTAACAAAATAAAGTTAATTAACATATATTTCTATTTGAAATGGAATACAAGTTAAGAAAAAAGCATTGCTTTTAAATGCACAAGAAGCTAGTTTTTAATCAGCAAATGGTTTTCGTCTGTACAAGCGAAAACTCAAATACATGTATACACGTTGACTTGACAGTTGTTTTAGGTTACACAACACCAATAAACGATGCAAAAGTTGATACTAGTACGTATTGATTTCTTTAATATTGAAGTGTTTCATTCGTCATTTTTATGTTGGTTTTTTTTCTGTTTAATTAAAAGTTTTATTTCACTTTCATTTCTTACATTGAACATAATTGATTTAAAAGATTGTACATAAACACGACTTAAGTTATGATAGATATACTTGTTGAATGCAAATACGGATTTGAAACAATTATATATATATGACATAAACAATGGTTTTTACATCGAAAAACTTTAATTTATGTCGATAAAAATAAAATGTATCCCATACAACTTAAGACAATCAAGTTGGATCTAGACTACAAAATGGATATGTTATTCTTACATTTTATTTACGTGTACGTTGTATATTGTTTGTTTTTGATTAGTCCTCTTGGGATTGAAAATGTTGTAACTGTTTCGTGTTTAACAGGTAAATACAGTACATTCGATCTATTAAAATAATATTTTGACAGAGGTTAATTCTATACTTAAACTTGATACACATTTCCAACGCCGAATCAATGATTCGTAATATAAAACGCACTGCTTTATGGTCCTTTATTGATACGAACGATATGATCAAGTTAAAAATAAACCACATTTGGTCATAGTATACATGATTCTCTAGGACAGATCAAACAGAGCAGATTCGTCAAAAGGTACAAATAGACCGTGCTCTTTCGAATGAAATACAAATTATTAACCTTATGTTCGAGTAATTAAGCCTATTGGTATTAAGTATATATTGACACGAATGTTGTCATATTTCGTACACCAGTCCCTCAACACTCACCTTCCACAGAAATACACCTGTCGGCGACTATTTTTCCATGTGTAGTATGTCTGTCATTCTGCTACACCAAGTAGTTGAAGTATTGGAGACGCCCTGACAGAATAGTTAGATTATCGGAACGGGTATTAGGGACGCCCTGACAGAATTGTTAGAGTATCGGTCCAGGAAACAGGGACGCCCTGACATAATTGTTAGAGTATCGAACCAGGAAACAGGGACGCCCTGACATAATTGTTAGAGTATCGGTCCAGGAAACAGGGACGCCCTGACAGAATTGTCAGAGTTTCGGAACGGGAAACAGTGACGCCGTGACAGAACTGTTAGAGTATCGAGCGGGAAACAGGGACGCCCTGACATAATTGTTAGAATATCGGACCGGGAAACAGGGACGCCCTGACAGAATTGTTAGAGTATCGGACCGGGAAACAGGGACACCCTGACATAATTGTTAGAGTATCGCACCGGGAAACAGGGACGCCCTGACAGAATTGTTAGAGTATCGGACCAGGAAACAGGGACACCCTGACAGAATTATTAGAGTATCGGTCAAGGAAACAGGGACGCCCTGACATAATTATTAGAGTATCGGTACGGGAAACCACAGGGCCTAAAGCTTATATAAAGAAACAACACTCTCTCCCGCAAATGTTTTTTTTGTCCGTCAGTCCTTGCGTCCGTCAGGATTTTTGTTTTCGTGCGAGATCTTAGGACTGAGCCGAATACAAGAACGTTATATGCAGCATCACTACCAACGGGACATGATCATATTGACAGGTCGTTCCTGATTAAAGATTTTTCGGGGAGTTACTGAATATTTATTATAAATAGGACATTTTAATAGTAGAGTTTTGTTTCCGCGTGAGATATCGGGAACAAAGGACTCAGTTTAAATGAGACTTTATGTGCAACAACCCTACAAAGAAGACATGCATCTTGTCAGTTCGTTCCGGTCTGTTGAATTTAAGGGAGTTATTACCATTGATTGTGCATATGGTATTAAATAGGACATACTTTTCACACTAGTTGTCAATATCTTATTACTCACTTCCAATGAAACATTATGTGCGGCATAATTACCAAGAGGACATGCACATACATTATAATATGGTCATTATGGTAAAAAATCTTCGTTCTAATTATATACATGAATATAGAAAACCATAAAAACCGGGCCCCAGAAACACTAGATCTTTTATGAAAAAAGTATGTAAGAATGAACAAGATTGGAAACTACAATGTGCTAGTTTTAGCATACGCACATGTGTAGTATATGCAATCTTTATCAAGTATGGTAATGGATACGTCGTTATATTTTGTCCGCTTATTGACACCTGCTGTAGGTAAAGAAAACTTAAATGATGCCATAACATAACGTTGGGTTCGGAAGGTGCGCTGAATCGGTGTGTTCTGCCTTTTTGCGATATATGTTACAGTGTTGTGATGTCTCCCGTGTTCACCAGTAATACCACAACATTTAGCTTTCCGTCGTAGTCAATATAAAAGTCAAAGCCGATGCGTACAGCAGATAGAAACAAACATAGGTGATTTAAATTTAACAAAAACATATAATAATAATAATAATAATAATAATAATAATAATACAAGAAAATGAACACTATTGCACCTGTTCAAGTTCAGTGACAACGGTAATACAACTCAAATTGCATGCTGTCACTCAATTTTCTATGTAAATCAATAATATTATTTAATGTATATTTATTTATAGCAAACCTTTTGTCCACATATATGTGATGTATATTAATGAAAATGAATCACTTTTATTCCATATACCTATTTTGTTTCTAATATTAATATAATACTTTAAACCCAAGAGATCGACATTATAGACAGCATAAGTGTTTCTTAAGACATAACGGTTTAGTTTGAAAGCTGAACGTTCTGTCCAAGATACAGTTGGACGATTGTTATACTAAACATTTTTACAAATCAAGGGAGTGGCATTACGATTGATTAAATGTATATTACACGAACACACCAACACAAAGTATGAACAGAAGTAATAAGTTGTAAAATCACAAGCTGTAAAGTCGCAAAAAATTAAAACATTGTAAGCAACAGATCCGAAAGCGCAACAACTCACAACAATGTACTTATATATGTAAATCATTCGGTATAATGTTGTCATATACAAAACGCACATTGTCTTGCGATTGGTATATCGTAGCTGTTATCCCAGCTTTTGACCTTCCTGAATATCCATTCAAATATTGTGGAAAATTCCCGCTAGTAGTCCTGAATGAATAAATCCGAGCATTTCATAGACTAATATACGATAATTTCCCACTACACTAGTCATAAAAGAGTAGGTGCAACATACCAACAATATAGCAGACGAATTTGTAACAGGTTTGGAATACTTAAGGCAAATTCAATAAGAGAATAGCAGTTAGCAGAAAATGAACGCTTTCGTATATGCGCAAGGTTTTGAAATAATTTGACATGACATTTGACATGTTAAAAAGCAATAAATTTGATGTTTTGCAACGATGTAAATGAACACGCTTCTTACATTTGAGTGATTTGTATTATATTCGAACACATTAGACACGGCGATTCTATAAATATCAATTGTATCTAAGACAATTCTCCAACCAGAGGCATAGTCTATATTGAGGGCGAAATGGCCATACGTTTGCTCGCCTGCAGGTCAGTGTAAGGTCAAACTGATATTGTAAAGTTGAAAAGGCGAGATACTTGAAACATATCATTGTCGACATACTCCCCAACGAGATTTATCTAGCCATAACTATTTTACCATATTTGGGGCTCGCATACTTCCAACATAAATGTACAAGTTAATGAAGTTTATTGCCGTGTATCTTCCGGCTTGTCGATGTATGGCAGTATATTACTGTTCTTTCCATCCTCGAAATCCACGAAAATAGTGCCCCACGATTATTAATGGGGTTTTGCAGTATGCATGATGGTCTGTGTTGCTGAATATATTGTTTACATTTCATTAGATAATCCTTCATTAACCGAATAGCATATATAAAATTTATGTTGATGCTTAAAAATAACACACATAGATTAAATAACGTATTTAATACTAACTGTTATTTTAGGAGGCTTAAACTTCTAGCATTAGTTTTATTTGAGTAGTGTATGCCATTCGGATATTGTCTTAATTACATTGTTTTTCATAGTGATGATGGAAGTTTAATTTACATTCCATATTTACAAAATTACCGCATACGCCGAATATCTTTTTAAATATATTTCTTGTATTGGATTCAACAATCTTGTTTAGAATGACATAATTCTATTTTAATTATGATTTTGGTGAACATCACATTTGAGTCTGAGGGTGATACGGATCTCGAAAACATGAATAGCAGGATCATATTGCTTTGTAAACATCAAAACACATAATCAGAGTATACGATAACGTAAACGAAAACGCAGTATCTCGTTATTAGGCTTTATTGGGCGGACTACTGTGCTTAAATTTGGCGGTAGATATTATATAGTAGTGAATAGAGGGTAATTTATAGCACACCAGGTTCACAAACTGTTTCTGTTTATATGCTACTACCTTCGACTGGGTTAATACAAAGTTAAACTCTGTATACACCTCTCGCGCGTTAGCTTTTAAATAATATGTTGTTGTTTTTCGGCGTAGCTGTATAATCCAATTTTGACCTTTCTAAATATCCAATCAATTGTGAAAATTTCCAGCCACTAGTTCGTAATGAATAAATCCTAATATTGCATCGGCTAAATTGAAAATATTCGCACAGCACTGGTAAAAAAGAACGGGTGCAACATATCATTTTGCCACGATGTAAATAAATACAACGTTCGAGTGACCTTTTCTATATTCGTACACTATAAATAGCCGCACGAACTGCGTATATTACTTGACCCGATAAACGCGAAATAATACTTCCTAGACTTCAAGGTCACTACACGGTCAGCTGTCTGACTATAATTATATTGTCCATTTAAAGCCAAAAGGAGCTATCGGCCTTCTTCGCACATATGCTGATGACACCTGGCTTTCAAGGGACGATACTAGGGATATGCAGTAGACAGGGCAAAAAATCTGGACAAAATTATCGTTGTTTGCACACTCTTTACAACATAGCCAGCCATAAATATTTATATTTTTATATTTGAACATTTGAATGCGTTTGCAAACTTTTGAAAGAAATATAGCGAGTTTACAAAAATACCCTCAGTGTCACATATTTGTACCGATGCTCTATGTGTATTTATTTGTATTCCGTCTACGCATTACATGCATTTCTGTGCTACTCTCTTTCTCTTGTACCGGGTATATTCTTTTAAACCTTAAGAAACTAAAGAGCAAAAAAAGTTGTTAATGTTAGAAAAAACAAAACAAAAACAAAACAAAAATAATAACAAACTAACGTAAACATATATAATGATATTTGAGGAAAAATATGTCAATACATGTTGGGAGGAGTATAGTATGATTTAGTATGTGAGAATAGTGTGACGTTCTAGTCAGTCATGCAACGGATAAGTGCATTATAAGTGACAAAAAGCAATACCAACTTAGACATTTGTCAGTTTTAAATGTAGAAAGCTCAATCTACATCCCTCATTTACACAATAACCATAGCCGCCGAATATTTTTAACAGATATTTATTGTTCCCATGTTACATGTAAATTCTTTCGCTAGTCAACTCTTTCTCTGGTCAAATCATACCCTTCAACTTGTACCCTTTAAGCTGATGAACTCGTCCTTTCAAGAGTCAGCTTGTTCCCGCATTGATCTACTCCTAACCTATTGATTAAATTCGTATCCCGCAAGTTCAATAAATAATGTAAAAAAAAATAAATATATACATTGCAATATATAATATGTACATGTAAATACACGTTAATGGGGAGTGAAATTTTATGTTAAATGTCACCTTGATCGTATTAACACAATTGATTTCTTTTATATTGTGAATTATACATAAAATAATATTTTTAGTATGATATAAAACCTACAGAGATTGTTTTCGTATGATTTAAGGAGAAGTCATACGAAATTAGAGATTAAGTTTCATATTAAGTAATATGTACGTAAAATACACTTATATTACAGGTAAACGATGCGTTTGATAATCGTCTAATATCAAAATATAAAATATTGGTGATCTTGAGATCAAACTAGTTTTCGCTTGCATCAATGTGAATGTAATGATTACGATATAACAATAGTTTATTGTACAGATATTTAGTAAACCATTTTCTTATCAATAATTGGGATTTCCACTAGTCAGAATATCAACCATGTCTATCAAGTAACATACATGTATTTTGCACAATACATTTCAACAAGGCCGTTTAATTTGCAATTTTCAGTTTGTACATAACCAGCTTTTTATTTTCACACATGCTGACAAAGATTTGCCCCGAAAATCTATCAATGTGAATGCAATCTGGACATGTTAAATCCACATCAACAACGATATTGCTATCACCGCTATCGACATTGATCTCATAGAGTACGTCAGTTTTGGAATATCTGTAGGCACATAACAACACATTCGATAGGTCTAATAAAGCAATACCCCGAGGTCCATCTGAAAGTTGCTTCAAGTCCATAATCTGTACTGGAGTACCCTTGCTATCCAGACGGATTACGCACTTTTTCATTGTTTCTGTGATAAAGATTGACTTATCGTTGGCATTCACTGCTACGTACCATGGCTCGGACATGTATTTGTTCGAGAACGTTTGCAATTCTTTTCCGTCGGTGTTCATTATGCTTACTTTGCTCTCCGGAGACCCATATGTTACATACAAATGACCGCAGCAATATGCAAGCCCTCTACACTGCTTATGACTCTTCAACTCTTTGACTATTGATAACTGATCATTTCTGGTTTCGACGAAGATGAGTTTACTTGCGGCTGGAACAGACACGACTGCTTGATGGTCGTCGATAACGGTTGCGTCCCATGGAAGATAATTTCTTTTACAGGCTGTACCACGGTACGGCCTACAGCAAGTTGGTATAGGTGTACCGATGCATTTAGCGGCACTGGTATCAATCAATTTGATACATTTTTTGGCTAGATCAGAAGCAATAATTCTTCCGGTGTTGTTGACAGAAAAGCCTGTTACTGAAGGGATTTTCTTATCCGATGAAAGGGTAACGTCGATGTCCCTCAATAATGTCATTTGCGTCCTTTTAGATGTCGCATTCGGTTTGATTCTGTTTGAATGTCAGAATAATGTTGTAAAACAATCGTATTGTGTTAGTGCCTGATTACTGTCATTATAACTTACATGACTAAACATTAATTTGATTTATTTAATTATGATTAATCCACCAAAACGCTGAACATTTAATTAAATGCATTTAATCAGTAAAATCAAAGATGTAATTGTTGCCATCGATTAATCATAAGGGAAAAAAACGAAGTGGCTATTTCAATAATTTAGTTCAGGTTAGCATGCATTAGCTACCGTATTTAATGTATCTTAAAAATGTATTGGTTAGTTACCGAAGAACAGTTATCTTTGGTTGTTCAGCGCTGCTATTTAAAACTTCTGCAAACGAAAGAATGCATCCACAAACATCGAACGTAAGTAGTGTATAAGTCAATGTGAGTAAGCGCCATGTCTCAGTTTAGAAATGAACCCATAATATTTAAGATGTAATTAACATTAATCTATTTACCTGCATTCTCAATCAGTCTGGTACTCAAAGAGACATCGGGGCAAACGCGTTTGAGCTGCTGTTCAAGAACATCAAATGTCGGCTTCAATTGTCCGGTCAGGACGGCGTTTTTGAAGGCGCTTCGGTCTTCTGGTGAATAACAGGCTACATTTAGTGGGAGGGTTCCATAGTTGGACTTTCTACTGTAACCTTACGCTTTGGCGCGGACCTATACCCTTTTAATTCGAGTTATTTCATCAGTTGCCTAGCTGCAAATATATATGTTCATGTATGTCTTTTTGTAATATTGTATTATGGACCGGAGGCCTGTCTTGACAATAGACGTACTTACTAAACTGGATAAAATATAGTATTGTTTTTCGAAAATATATAAATAGAGATTTCTGTAAATTCCCTTGTGAAACCAACAAACGAGGGTAAATTAAGAAAATTAAGAACGTTTGAGACTGCATTTCTTTCGTAGAAACTGTAATTGGAATAAGACGAGGTACGATTTTTCATTTACTTCTTCCTACATAATTGTATTTGTTGTTACAAATGCTTTACTAAAACACGCATTTGTTAACTTTTGTGATTTGTTATTGTATTGCCTGCATAAAGTATCACAATAGTTAAGATGAGACTGAACGTCGTGTTATACCTATGCTGACCGTTACATAATCGTAATTTTCTTTGTAGAGCGCCACCTTCTGTTCATATGTCTCGCATCCAGGAAATGTGCGTATCAAATTGGGCTTCAGTTTCTTTTTCAGGACCCCGTTGATACACTCGTTTAATAATTTAAACACGTCTTAGATTGTGTTCGGTTGTACTAGAAGTTGAATACACCCTTGCCTGGCGCGGTATTCTAGAACATAGATGAACATTTGTGAACATTACGAGCTCTAAAAACAAAACAAAAGGTACGTTAAATCACTTCCTACATTTCACCTCTCACATAAGATCAATTAGAGGTCTTAAAGTTAAGATTTGTTGTTTTTTTCGATAGATCGAGCTGTTTTGCTAATATAAAACTGATGTGGATGTTTTACACATTGATGAATCGAAATATGACCTGTATGGATATCGTATATTATGGAATATTCCAATACCATTGACGATTTTACGTTTAATTTCGATTAATTATCATTCAATATTGTACATACTCTGTGTTGATTAAAATGCATATCCCGGTACTTAGTATTTATTAAGTTCTTTTTATAAGATAGCCATTAAATGCAGATCATTGTTACATATTTATTCACAGCTACAATAACATCTGCTTTCAAACGTCACTTGTCTTTGATATGTTAAACCAATTTTAATGAAATTGGACCATTATTGTTTTTGCACTGGAAATATTAAACTAAAGCTATTTTACCTCCGACCGATGTGATTGCATTACCGAACGCATTTTTGATAATTTCTCTATTCTCTTGATTAATATCTGGAACACAAACGTCGTTGATGGTGTTCTCAATTAGTTCTGAAATCCGTTGGTTTGGAGGAGGTGTACACCCTTTAATGTCAATCTTTATTGGGATCTCTGTTTAAAAATGTGTAATACAAATCTAATATCAATAACAACAAACATAATCAGAATCAAATTTATTATGATGAAAACATCAAAACAATGTAGTCATTGCAGTCTCCAACAACATGGTCAGTGTGTTTTTGAAACAACAACAACAACAACTTTTCTTAAATTCCAAAAGTCTGCAAGAGTTATTGGCTAAGTGGACACTTTGATGATACAACAGAGGATACCACACACGTGGTAACGTTACAGGATATCTGTCCGGATCTGGTCGACGAGGCAAAAAGGGCTTATTAAGGTCATGGCCCTGCCTTTCAGCTGAAAATAGAATTCAATCCAGGTGTAAAGAGTTAAATAACGTATGCAAATATGTATAACTTACATAGCCTTTACCAAATACAATGGGTATATTCGCAAGCTAAATGTGTTATCTGTGAACTGTCAACACTAAAAATGATTACAAGTCTTTAATTTTCACAGTCACGTTTTTGTACATAGCAATATATAGGTTCAAAATACAAATCGAGTCGTTGGGTTTGTTTCTGGCAAATATTGTCTTTGTAAACATCCCTGGTGTACAATCAATATACTAGAAAATGCTTTGATATTAAAGAAATCGAACCGTCGGTAGTGTACAAACAGGTAGCTTAATAAAAACGAATGTTTCCTCATAACCTATGCTAGCAATGTAAACATAATAATTGATCTTTTTTGCAGAGCATTGGTAGAGATTACAACTTTTGTCATTGGAGTGGACTCATCGTTACGACAATTTTCATAAATACTTCGGACTGTGTTTTATTTGAGGTAACTGTGGAATAGTACCTAATACTATTAATTGTATTAACACACAAACTGAGATATTTACCTGCTTCAAGATCGTCAAAATGACGTTCGTCTCTTGTACTCACTATGCGCCCGTTCCTCCCTTCTTGTTGGGCTAACAACGCACAATATGAGCAGTTCTATACATATTCCATGTGTTATATTTCGACATATTACTTTAGTCGAAAAGGTATGTTGACGACAAAATATATTGTTCAACACAACCACTCAAGTGGCGTTCGAGTTTGATCACAGCTGGGACTAACAAAATAGTCTGTTTTTCGACTCGCTATCTCTATCCTAATACGACCTGTACTGTAGTCTTTATGTGGGTTGTAAAAATATGCTTAAGCATGCAAATAATGTGATTTAGGTGTTTTCTATTAGTTATACATTCACATAGCCAAATTTAACCTTTATTTTATTTTAGAAAATGTGAACAAAAGACGTTGTCCGTGCAACGCCCTAGATGGCCACAGTTATTGAAATATTTACAAAACAGCCCATCATGTAACATATACTGTAAGTAAATACGTGTTATTATTTTTCTGTTTAAATCAATTGGTAACAAACCTGCTTCCTCTTTATGATGGTGTACACACTGTGCGTGCTGTTGTATGAAGATCATGTTGATCTGTAAACATAACAATCTGTTACATGTATTTGTAACGCGAACCGTTTGAAAGAGAGGAATACTTCTTTTTTTGTATTAATATGTTTTTAACACATGCATATATTACAGAGCGTTCACAATGACATATTTTATTGCGTATGTTTATCTGATTTAGTTGTTTGCGTATGTACATGTAACGTATGATACGATTTAAATCGCTAACTTTAAAAAGTATGTGCTTTGACCGTACGTATTACATTTATATTAGTAAATTTGCTTACCTCTTTAAAGGTCCTTGCACCCAAATTCTGAGATGTATTTGGTTTTAAACAGATACATTTGTCCGATGCGTTTGCATTTCCTTAATATCATACTTTTACATGACATAAAAATGTATGTAGTAGTAGTAGTACTTGTTGTCGTTGTAGTATGACTCTAGTAGTGGTATTGGTAGTATAAGTAGTAGTAGTATTAACAGTAATAAAACTACGTTCCACAATATAATCAAAAGTGGGAAAAAAATCCAGTGGGAAAATCCCAAATTTAAAAATTAAGAAACGATTATAAAAATACTTGGAAATATTAAACAATACAATGTTTTAACAAGCCCAAGACATTTCTTCTATTTATTAAATAAAATGAAATTAAAATTTCCCACTGGATTTTTTCCCATTTGAAAAGTGGGATTTTTTTTACCAATCATAATTTTCAAACGAGAATGAATGCAAACAGTTTAACAATGCTTAATATGCGTAAATATGCATAAAAACACATATTTGAAAAAAATATAAAAATCCCACGGGATTTGTTTTTCCCACACAAAATGTGGGAAAAAAAATCCCATGGGAAATAATGACTGCGCGTGTTTGCTTTATCCCGCAGTGTACGTGTATCCAACGTGGTGTCATCAATGACGGTGTCATCCGATATAAAGAGAGTGTCATTTATAGCTAATATTCATACACGTTCGTTTCACAACGTAGTAGATTTTGTCTCAAAAATGGGAAGTTTCCACTTTGTTTAGTAATAGTCGTACTTAGATTTTGTTTCAACTCAGATATCAAAACAACAAATCGGATTATTATCAGTAAATTTTAACCATTTATTTCCCCTTATTAAACGATTTAATTTCCTTGTATACTAATGATGTCAATGCAGTTATATGTTTAAACTTATTTTTAAAGGAAGCCATCCTAAATTTACATTTACTCGATTTAACTAGATCTTAGTACGGTAACTAATATATTCATCGTGTTAAGGTTTTTTTGTTATATATTCATGCATATCGGTCAGTGTCCGATAAATTGTGCCAAGCAATACAATCAGATGCACCCGTTAATTGAAACTTTACAGTACTTTGAGTCCCTTATTTCCACTGTCAATTATTCACTAGAACAGAAGACGTACAATACATTCCCCCGGTGGATATTATTGATTATAGCGATATACAGAATTTTCAATATTGCAATGATATGAAACAAAGCGTAAAATCAGTCTTTGTTCTTCTCTGCTCTGATTAACCTCTGCGGACATTTTTACATATCAAGAATGTACGGTAATATGTTATGTCTGTTTTAGAATCTTATTCATTATTTGTGAGTTTATAGACGCTATTCAATTAGCTGTTATCAAAGCCTTTTTAATACATATGTTACTATAAATAGTAACATTTGTGTACGTAAAACATCCCCATTATTGCTCTTCAAATGTTATTATCGAAAAGTGCCCGGCCACAGCGGGGCAGATTATGAAAATTGCCCCGCCGATCTTTCGCACGCGCGCCTCTGACGTCACTTCACGAAAAAGATGGCTGACAACGTGAAACTCAAAATTTTGAAACAGCCTTATAGCAGTCTCAAACACCTATACGAAGCTTAACATGTCGGACAGTGCTGTACACTGGATAGAACATATCGCCACAAAACTAAAATAGAAAGTAAAGAGATGCAAAAATACCTTTAGCATCAAGAAGTTCTGTTATTTCGCCGAGAGAGCCAACAAGCACCAAACACTATCAATGCTTTAGCATTAGAGGTGCTTTGCTAGTAAGACTAAATCCGTATCGTGAATGCTCCTGTCCGAGTCTACAGTCCTACCACCTTTACATTACAATTCCTAGGCTGGAAGTTTAACAGGTCTTGTAAACTCCTTTTGATTTATGAACACAACAGGTGAAGACGTTTACACGCTTTCAACCCGATCCTGGACACATCAGCTTTTTAAAAACAAATCTTATAATAAATCCACATCAATGCATTATAGATTATGATACATCCAAATTTAAATTCCACAAGAAAAAAGAAAATAATTCTAACTCTCTTGATCTGTTGAAACAAATGACATCACTAGTGATGACGAGTACAATGTACATGTCCGTGATAGTACCCACACGGGCGTATCTAAGCCATTTTGCATTGCTGGGGCATTACTTGTCCTACACAGTAATAACATTGGAATGCAAATCTACAAATGCATTTTTGCTATTGTAAAACGTTTTATATTTAACTGAGATGTAGGTTTATCGAAATGCACCATAAATAAGATCTACATGTATGGCAAATGTAGATATGTCAAGGTAAAATTAAATACATTTTAAACCTACGTTCACGCATGTTGCGCCATGAAAATTGTCTGTGGTCGCTTCTAAGAATAAAAAACTGCTTACTTAAAATACCATAACATGTACTGGTTGTAGGTTAAGATGTAAATAAACATGATAAAGCCTGAAAAATGTTTACATTTACATTTCTTTTGACAAGAATTTTAATAAATTGGACGGAAATAAAGAAAACACGATTGTCATAAGAAACAAATATGAATGATAATGAAAACATATGTATTAAAAAGGTCAATAAATGGCGGCGCGGGGGCAAGGCTCGATAATAGCCCCGGCAAGTCGCAAATAAAATGGCCCTCGGGCCATTATCGCTTTGCCGGGGCTATTATCGAGCCATGCCCCCCCGCCGCCATTTATTAACCTCTCAATAATCTGCGTTTAGATTAAGTATTACGGTTTCTTTTATGTCTTGCATGACGATGCTCTCATGTAAACTCGAGATGTCTCGATGTCATGAAATTAATCTGACATCTGCAAAACAATATACACCCAACTCTTCGAATGGGTGGGGGCTTATTATAACGTAATGGGCCTTTAACTAGAGAGATGAAATTGATACTCGTATACAATTTTTAACTTCCTGCCATCGTAGACGTTAAAACACTGAGAATTAACTTCAAATACTGGTGATAATTAACGTTACACAAAAATTGACGTTAAAACAAATATTTAGATCTATTTTATGTATGTCATGTATGTAAGTCGTTATCAATATTTTCACAATTCAACAAGATCTATACTTGAGGAGTGCAGTTCCTCTGACACAGCGGTGGAACTATAACAATGAAGCCGCTGGAACAACAAGTGGCGAACTTTCCTTTTTCTGGTGTTTTTGGAAGTGATGTTCTCAGTTTGTTTACAGCGCAATGTTTTGCAGTCCGGTTTGAAAATGATTTTATACATTTAGTGCTGTCTTTGATTTCCTTTTACTTGCCTTTTAGTTGCCTATACATTTGTTTTCTTGTGCGACATATTCCTGAATTTCCTTTTTTTCTCACGATATATGGTCTTTTTGACTACTTGACCACTTTCTTCATACGTCCTAACATTTTCGTTTTTCTGCATTTCAAATAGGACAGTCGTTTTATACGTTGATCCCGCTTTCTCTTTATGTACGACTCAATGTTTTTTCCGCTGAGCTAAACATTTCGAACATCTGAAAGAATAAATACCCGTAAATTATATTCCATGAATTTGACGTTGGGATTGACGTTTAGAAACAGGGGACATTTTAATGGGACTAAGTAATTTTGTGTTTATAGCGAAATGCAACGTCGGATCGGCGTTAAATTTTAATAGTACGTAATTTGAAAAAAGAGTATTTTTAATATATAATTGTAAAAAAATACGCTTTAAATTAAAAATATAGGATCGCTTTAAAAAGCGCAGGTGGGTTCCCAAACGACGTAGGGGGACATTTATCGGGACTTTAGAAACATCAGCAAAGAAACACATACTGCGTCAACTCCATATCAAAATTTAATTTGTATAAATATGAATAAAAGTGTATTTCATGTATAAAATTTGGTTACAATATAACAACATTAAACATAAATAATATGGTTTAAAGGTAAAACTTATCAGTTACTGTTCAATTGGGGCATTTCGTAGTACTTTGCAATTTCGTCTAATTTTTGTAACAAATGACGAAAACAAAAATCTGCATCACGAACGGAAATAACGTTGCTACGTTTACACATCTCCTTCTACATTTTCGCGTGCATTTCGGGATACTAATTTGGGTAAAACATTCAACAGATAAAACTAAATATAACACGGGACAACGTATTTTTTCATAATTCAAATATTTTAAAGGATCTGTATTTCTATAAGCTGCAATGAAGTTCGATTCTTTTAAATCCGTGTGCTGCGCAATTTCATAAAGTTTATGCGGTTTAATTTTGCGTTGATACATTATTTTTTTAAATCCCGATCTTGTCAGTTCAAGTGGGCAAATTTTAACCGGTATTGGACATTACGTCTGAGTATTTAAATTGTAGGTGAATATTGCATTCTCTTCATTTGTACGTTATATTGATTTTGGGCCAAACACGAGGTTCGATGGATATGTTTCAATCGTGTGTTATGTCCGTTTCATGCTTTGCTTTAAGAATCCCGGAAGAAATCTCTCCCGATAATTTAACATTGCGGACAAATCCCCCTTATTAAAAAACTCAGATATTTTTAGTTTTCATTTGTAAATATTGAAATTATAAAATGGAATTAAAAATGCTAACAATACCCATAATTGCACCCATTTTACTTATATATACGATATTATTCTTGATTTTGATACTGGGTATGACATAAATATTTTTTTTTTCAACAATTATTTGTGAATAGAATACAAACACGGATTTTGATTGTTGATGGGGAATGATGTCAGAGTTGTAAAAACAAAGGTAGGGATTTTGTCCGGGTACGCAAAATTAGGCGGGAGGGATTATGTCCGGGGAGGATTTTGCCCAGATTCCTTGCTTTAATGAAAAGGGGGCTGTGTCGGCAATTGATTACTTATAACGATTTCTTAAATAGGCGTATCGAAGGTAGGTAGACTTCAACATTTGCAAAAAGATTAAGTAAATAATTTTAGTAATGAAGAATTGGTAATTACGATTGAGTTGTTTCTAACAACAGTTGAAACATGTTTATGATTTAATTATATAAACAATTGTCATCGACGACACTTTCGCGGGCGCGGAAACATTAGCCTGTTTTCCTGTATATTCGGCCACTTAAGAGCTAACCTGCATTTATACCCTAAATTAACACAATTTCAACACTAGTGAGACATTTATCAATAACTTTAAGGTCACTCCTACTAAATAAAGGCCATATAATGTAGAGATCAGCCATTCACTTAGTTACTGACCAATTCTAGGAAGGCACACTAGCAACCATGAATTTGTCAGATGTTTGCTATTATTTGGTTCTGTCTTCATTTTGATAAGAAAACACTAACATTTTGTTACAATTTTGATATAATTCATTAGATGCATTCTTTATGAAACTGACACACACTAGCATACTGTTTGAAAATGAATGATTACAAAATTCTTGGCTTATGCACAGCGTGTAGCAATATGGGGGAATTCTTTTGAAAATCTTAATTTTCTCAGACAAAATATAAAATTAGCAATTTTGAAAACCAAACAAAAATATTTATGTGATAGAATTGTCTCAATACAGATAACTAACACAAGTTTTATAAGAAATGATTGTTAATTGCCATTATCTGGGGGTGGCCGAATCTATAGGAATGGCTGAATCTATAGAAAAGAAGGATAGTTGTAATATTGCTGTAGTTACGCGCAAGTGAACCAATGATAATCGTTGCTCATTGTACGGAAGATTCCATTGGAGTGTGCGATTTGTTAGGGCCTGGGCTGAGTTCGAATCCTACTGGACCGTGCATCCCTCATAAAAACATATTGGTCTATATTTTGCTTAACGATTCCATAAATTTAATGTTGTTACTCGAAAGATATGTTCGAGATAATTAGGAAATCATCTTGTTTTAATTTGATTCTCAATTAATGTGCGAGATACAGTTGATAAGTGCATACGTACGTACATACGTACGTACATACGTACATACGTACATACGTACATACGTACATACATACATACATACATACATACATACATACATACATACATACATACATACATACATACATACATACATACATTCATACATACATACATACATACATACATACATACATACATGCATACATACATGCACTTGTTTTTAAGGTTCTTGTTTTGCTGCATTGAATTGATTTTAATTACGCCACTTTACTTTAAATTATTGATTGGTGACATAGCAAGGCCTTGAAAGAATCCTGACCAGCTCAATATTTATACGCAATTCAATATTCAATGATCAATACTAGCACGCAATGCCACTGTTCCGGTCTTTATTTATTTCAATTCACCATGTAATTTATTAAAACATTTTTGTAATATTTGAGCGACCTAAATTATGCCGTGATTCGATGTTAAGCGTTACAATTAATAACTGAAATGAACCAGGTTGTGACTTATACTCGAAGGTAGATATTCAATAGTATTTGACATACATTTGTTTAAAGCTCATTTGTTTCACGGACAAGGTTTTGGGAAAGGAACACATTTGCCTTAATAGTGCCGGTAAAAGTTTAAAATGATCACATATCTTATCGTTAAAATGTGCAAAGTTTATACGCTTTGAACAACTGTCGCGGTTTAGACATGTAAAGACTTATTTTTAACATAGTTTATACAGCGTTGTGCGTACCATTGGTAATAATGGTTTTAAATGGAGAGTTTCAGTTACAGGTGGTTTCAAATTTAAAGTTATAAACTGTCAACGTTATAGCTGAAAGAATATATAGAAAAGAACACATTCCACATAGCGTTATCATACTCTATAAAGAGTTTTCACTCGTAAAATACTGTAACGCTATTCAAAATATCTACAGGTGTTTTATATTTCAATAGCTTTGCAGATTTAATTTAAAATTTATGTAATAGATTCCGGGATTCGTTTTAAAAGGTATTTTTTTCGAATAAATCCAGCTTGATTATTTGGTTTAAAGTGGATAGGGACTACACATGTAAGATAAATATTTGCAAGCGCGACAACTCTAAACTTTCTATCGGCTGCTCCAAGTTCTGCCTTTTAACCACTGACAGTCTTAATTGAATAATAATTGCAAATTTACCCAATACCGTTTCAAAACACGGACATCTATTTTCGCAAAGACTTATACGCAATTTAATATATTGTTTAAACAATATATTATGGAATATTGATGAAATGCTAAACAATATATTATGGTATATTGACGGAAAATGAAAGCGATGCGATCGCCCGTAACGTGCGAATAATGTCCATAAACTACACTGAATATGTGTTGGGATATACTCGTAAATGATCGGTGTGGCATGTTTTGAAGTGTTTGTTTTTGTTTTTGATGTTGTTGCTTTTTATATAACTAGATATCTTTTGTACATGTAAGTATATAATCTCGTGAACACTAATTACATTACTTTTGTATTTGCTATTGTTATAGATAAGAACTTATTTCTTTATATATACGACATGGCAGTTTAATTCATATGCTCTGTTCAAGTCTTGTAGACATTTAACACATAGAGGATATTTGTTGATTTCGGTGAATGATCGAATTTTATTTCACGAGATGCGTAGCCACGGGTGAAAATATAGTTTCTATGACCACGAGTGAAACAAATATTCGATCATTCACCGAAATCAACACATTTTATTTTTATTTTATGCTTTTGGACAATAAATAGAAAAACTGCGCGCGATAAGCTTAAACGTCCCACGTTTATGTATTATGACGTCATAAATATGACGTCATAAATGATTCCATAATTGTTTATCATAAGTATGGTGGGTAAAAAAGTGCCATAATTTGTGCGTCGTTGTCGCTAAATTATATTTTTGTTGAATTTTATCATGTCTTTTTTGTAAACAAATGTATGTAAATACGGTACATGTACATGTATATACATTTGCCAAGCGTGAAATAAACCTATACTTGTAGATCGATGCTATTGATAGTTATATTCTCCAACAGTGAAAATATATCAAGTTCAATATAACAGTGACATTGGTCCAAGAACTGAATCAAACACGAAGATTATTGTTTCAGGTGTTAGTGACAAATAATATAATTACCATACGCGATATACAGAGGAGTTTGTTTGCGCTCGTGAAAATATTAATTGTCTCCCTTTCCGGTGATGATATCACGCGTTATCACTCCGGAAACCGACACATTTTCTTTTTATTTTAATGCTATTGAGTATTCGTTACATTTGAATTATTTTGAAGGAATTTTTAAAACGATATTGTTAGTTTTATGTCAGTACTTTTTTCTCTATAGATGCGTAGTAATCGGTGTTAGTAATAAACATTCTTGCGCCATGTTGGATTACGATAAAATGTGCCGTGGATTAGTTAACCAATTTAAACCGCAAAGTTTTTGACTCTAGGCATTATCATGGTAGCGTGTTTACAGTACAACAGTCTACTATGCTGTAAAGTATATTCATGGGCAACGCAGAAGCCGGGTTTCTAAATTAATTTAAGTTTAAATACATGCAATTGGATACACTTAGTCGTTGAATAATGCCCAGCTTTTAAATCAAACAGTCAACGCTCACTGCTAGGTTTAAATATATTTACAATAAAAGTACGTATTGCAAGTGAAAGTGCGTTCAGCTCTTCGAAATTCACATTTTCTAAAAATAGCGTGAGCATACGTGTTATGATGTAAACAACAGTTAGGCTAACACAGTCACGACATTCAAACGCACTATGTGTTTTCAAAAGCAATTCAAGATGATTAAACTCGTAGATGCGCGTTAAAATGTGAAAGAGTGTTCTGACATGGATTACTTATATGTATAAAGTGTTTTCTATATTAGTTATTCGGATTTAACTACACAATTGGGTTAAAGGTCGGTCGAGAATTTAAAGAAAACAAGATGGCGGAGAATAGGACGCTGAACACTTCTGACAACAGCACACTGAATACTTAAATACTTTAGCGTGAGTACTGGATAAACTGACTTAACACACGCGAAGTAATATATACATATGTGCTTGCTTAATGAACACAAGTTATTACTACGTTGGATTCTTGTTGGATTTTGGAGAACCGGCAATACAGCAATTATGTAAACAAAGCGAGACTACTGTTCATATCAACAATAAACAAGTGCAACTGCAAGTGTAGTATTAATAAAGTGAAAGGATAAAATATATACTTTGGATGCTAAAATTAAGTTTGGACCAAGGTGACCAGCTCCAATGCCTTGTGGGTAAAAGTAGCAGAAGAAGGTATATATATCTAAATTTTATTAGTGAATAAGAAACAAGAACCGAATATTGGAATACCCCAATATCACTGAAAAACAACAACAATCCAGACGGAAAAACGTAAAAAACTATATATAAATGAAACCTGTGTGTTCGAGAATAGAAAGTTGGGAAAAGAGATATATTCGTTTTCGAGGATTGATATTCTGCATTCAAATTATGTCTCTGGAACATTATACTTATAGTTGCTCCATATTTATATGTGTGGCATGGGTTTTATTTATTTTAATAGATACAAAAGAGACCTGAAATAAACATATAACAATTATAAAGTAATATTTAAATAATGTAAATACATTATAATTAATTATAGTCAATTTAAATGCAATACAACACGATACAATTATTTGGACAGGTCAGGGAGGGAATACCTACCAGAGCACCAAACCTAATTATAAAATATACAAGTATACAACAATATCAACTTCTCTTTACATCTGACTTTGGAAAATGAACACACAATTTTCACCTTTCACACACCATTCACTCACTCATCCATAATTCAGCCCATCATATTCTTTTAAAACAAGATAATACTTGCTGGTCAATATTGGAAAAAGGATTAGTGCAAAACTGTTTTTTGGCTATTCTTCTAACAGTAAAGTTTAAAGCAGTGTTTTCACTGTAAAATGTGTTATTGATAAATTAAGCTTTTGTGACTATATTAAAGTTGTATGTGGCACATTTTAAAATCTACAATAGTTACCTATGTTACATATGATTGCAAAGTTTGTTTGCTTCCAAAAATCCTAA